>APFE030208990.1:0-10736 GCA_000404065.3 Pinus taeda
CTTCTCCGACTTGGTAGGGCTAGCTACCAAGTCAAAAGATTGGTATGTGGTTACCTCAACTAGACTCTTCCTTAGCCTTGGAGATTCAAAGGAGTGATAACATATAGGCGCCATTTTCGGGGAACGAAAGATTAATTTCCCCTGGGTGTACGACAAGTTTTCATTGGAATTTGGTCCTCTGGATGATAGGACTAAGTTTCAAAAAGGTTGATTTTGTAATAGCAGTGTCAAGATTGTAGAGTTGGCTTTGAGGAGACAAACAAAATCAAAATCCTAATCCTGATCCAGTTGATTCAGTCAAAGATTTTCAGATCTTGTTCGAAAAGTGAAGAAGTTTACAAATCACAAGTTCAATCAAACATCACTCCTTTGGTTAGCTTTTGATCGTTACCTGTTTAAAATTTTCTCTTGAATATGTTCCTTTGTTGTGAAGTTTGAAGCTCTCTTTGCTTTGCTTAAGTCTGAAGTCTTTTACCTCACAGTCTTTGAGCTTATAAGATTCTGGCTCCAAAAAGATCTACCAGGTCAAACCCTGACACAAACCCTCCTTCTCCTATTGATGATCCTGAAAATTTGCTAAGAAAATCTAAAACCCCTTTCCCTGAGACTGAAAGCAAAAAATTGGAAAGGACCACTTTCCTACCAGATCACATACTGAGTGTTGAGGATATTCCTTTTGATATTAAATTCGAGCTATCCCTATTTCATTCGAAGTCTGAGTCTTGTCTTACAGAGATAGTGTTTGATCCCATGAAATTTGATTCATACTTTCCTGCCTCAAAATATTTATTTAATTAACCTTCTGCAAAATCTCAGTTTTCAAAACTTGAGCACGAGCTTTGGTCTAATTTTGATAAACTTCAAAGCCTAGCTGATCAATTACAAATTATTGCAGAAAAAGCTTATATCCAATATCAGCTTGAAATCTTATCTTCTGCCATACCCTCTATTGCACCTCTGAAAACATCTGTATCTGTACCTCCATCTTCTTCCCAACCAACACAACCCATTGTAGTTCCCATACATCCTCCCCTAGTAGTCATTGCGAAATTTTCTCCCTTACAATTACCTGGTCAGTTGGTAGCTTTACCTCAGACCTATGGTTAGAGACTTCCTCTTTTTGATGGCAGCCCGAGAATCATAGCACAACAACATATTGACAAAATCGTTGATTTCATTGATTTAGAGGAGGTTGATGAAGATGATGCCAAAATGAGACTAATGGCTCAAAGTTTTTCTGGAGATGTGAAAAAATGATTCTGTGGTTTGGCAGCTCGCTCCATTGATACTCCTCAGAGGCTAAATGAGTTGTTCTTAGCCAGGTGGCGGGAAAAGAAAAATCCATTACATTTTTAGCGGAACACAATACATTGAAAAGGAATCCAAGCGAGATAGTTCAGGAGTTTACTATAAGGTTCAATCAGATCTACAATTCCATTCCAGATAACATGAAACCTCCACCTGATTTGGCACTTCAACATTATCTGAATGCCTTTGATCCTGATATGGCTTATCAATTAAGGGAAAGAGATCCTGCAACTATGGAAGAAATGAAGAATAATGCGGTGAGCGTGGAAGGAAATTTGATGATTAAAAAGTCTCAGTTAAAACATAAGAAACCAAAGAAGAAAGTAACAATTAAATAAGAACCCTCTTCTTCCACCAATCTTAAACTAGACGCATTGATCAGACCCATGGAAAGGATGGTTGACCGAATAATAAATTCAGATAGGTAGCAGGACCCACAAGTCAGAAATCCAAATTTTAGAAACCAACAGCAACCTCAATACAAGATAAAACAAAGAGAGCAGAAAGCCTCTGAGGCATCAACATCTCAGCAGCAAATTCAAACACCCTTGCAGCAAAATTATTCTCAAGGAGAATCAGAGGATGAAACAAACCTGATTGTCGAGGAAAACTGCTTCTTCAAGGAAGATTACCATCCCATTTTCTTGACTAAAAATGAGAAGTAAGTCGAGAAGACAGAAAACCCAAAGATGAAGACTACATATTGGCGAATGACTATGCATTGGAAACCCTATCATATGATTATCAAAGAGGATAGTTGAATGCACTCAACTCTCAGCATAAGCAATATTCCTTGAGAAATAGGGATGTCCCGATCACTCCTATTTAGAAAAGGACCTTGCAACAGAAGGATACCCAACAGAGGACAAATCCTCAACGTAATCAAAGTAAAGGTAAAGAGCTGGCAGCAGCTAACCAAAACAAAGTAAATCAACCATCTACAAGCAATCCAAGCAAGGACCATGACAGTCAAAAGAAGTATCAGACATCAAAAGATCTACCCGAGAAGAGAGACATCATCCAAAGAGAGGTAGATAAATCTGGTTCATTCAATCTAGAAACGGAAATTTCAAAGTTGAAAGTGTCAATCCCTCTTACTGAATTAGTCAAAATTAGCCATTACAAGTCTGATATAGTTAAAATGTTGAAAGTTGATCCTTTTTCCGACATGGTTAATGTTGAAGATGACCAACTTGAATTAATTTTTGGTCCATCCATAGATGGTCAGTCAGAAGATAGTGAGTTTCCTCCATTTTACCTGAGTTTAAGAATCTACCAGTACATTCTTCGTAACTCCATGCATGACTCCGGAGCCTCCCATAATTTAATTCCCAAGGCCATCATGGAAAATTTGGGTCTAGATATAACTCGTGAATACCATGACTTGTACTCTTTTGATTCCAGTAAGGTATGTTGTCTTGGTCTAATCAAAGATTTGGTAGTATCCCTAGACCAAATCCCGGTAAAGAATGTCTTAATGGATTTGGTGGTAGTTGATATTCCACCACGGTTTGGTATGTTATTGTCTAGGTCCTAGAGAGTGAAACTAAGAGGCACACTGCAGTTAGACTTCTCCTATGCCATCATCCCCATTTTTGGGCAATTGAGGAAGTTGTATTGAGAAACCAAAATGAAATTCATGATAACTAGCAAGGAGAGGCCGACTAATCATCCTATAAATTCTATACGTGCAGATTTAGAATCATTTATTTTATATAATGATAGTGGATTGAATGATGTAGATAGTCAGCTTGTGGAAATAAAAGATGTACCAGAGATTTCCAATTTTATAAGAATAGTTTTAGATGAGGGAAAAGAATCTGTCGAGTTTATCAGAACAACCATCAGACAAGGCAGAGAAAGACTTAGAACAGCCATCATAAAAGGTAATGGAAAATTCATAAAAACATGAAGAGAAAGTTCAAAAAGTCGAGCCAAAGTAGAAACCAGATTTACAACCCTTGGAAGAAGAGCATGGTCTTTGGACCATGGACTTTGATGGTGCTCTTGGAAAATATGGGGCAGGCATTAGAATTTGGATCCGAAGTCCACATCATCAGCAAGGTGAGGTCCCTCAGAATGTTAGATTATGCTCTTACAAGTTAGCTTTTGATTTCACTAACAATGAGGCGGAGTACGAAGCATTGATCACGGGTTTAAAGATCTTGAAAAGATTGGGTGCACGAAGAAATTATGTCTATGGTGATTCTGAACTTGTGATCAAGCAAGTTAGAGGTGAATATCAAGCTCACCATCTGCAAATGAGACAATATAGAAATGTTGTTTTAGATATTTTGAGAATGTTTCTTGAATATACACTTTCAGTTGTACCAAGTAGTCAAAATATTATGGCAGATTCATTGGCTACAATTGTAAGCAATTTCAAAATCCCCATCTTTTCAAACAAGAAATTTGAGATTCATGTAAAGCATCGGCCCTCTGTTCCTGACAACTTGCGATATTGGAAAGTGTTCTGGGATGACAAGCAGGTAAATAACTTTCTTCAGAGTGAAGGAGAGTTTGAGAATTTTTCCATGGATGAAGTTTACGACAAGGATGATCAAGTCATTGAGGCAACCCCAGTTGATATACTACAACTGAAGGACAACAAAATTTTGAAAGGTCTTGTACCTTTGGAAGAATTGTTTGATCAAGATTATATAGCCAAGAAGCCCACATTGGTTCCTATGGAGAAAGGTGTCGAAGACGTGAACATCGAAACAACAAACAAACCAAAAATGATCAAGTTGTCCAAATCATTATCTCTAGAGGTAAAAGAGAAATATATTCATTTATTGTCTTAATTTTTTGATATTTTCGCATGGGATTATGCAGACTTAAAGGAGTATGACAAGAAAATTATTCAACATACCATCCCAATTAAACCTGATCAAAAGCCCTTTAGACAAAAGCTAAGAAGGATTAACCCAAGGTTGTTTCCATCGATAAAGAAAGAAATTAACAGACTTTTCAAGGCTAGCATCATTGTTCCTATCAAATTTTCCGATTGGATATCAAATCTAGTTCCAACGAGAAAGAAGACCGGGGAAATAAGGCTCTGCATAGACTTCATAAACTTAAACAAAGTATCTCCGAAAGATAATTATCCACTTCCCAAAATGGACCATATCCTTCATAGAGTTGTTGGCTCTTCCCGGATGTCTCTACTGGATGGCTACTCCGGTTACAATCAGATTTTAGTGCACGAGGATGATCAAGACAAGACAACATTTACCACACCTTGGGGTATGTTCAAATATGAAAAAATGCCATTTGGTCTCAAAAATGCAGGGGCTACTTTTCAGCATGCCATGGACATAGCCTTTGCCAATGAAAAGGATGTTTTCTTGGTTGTATATTTAGATGATGTGACAGTATTTTCACATTTAGATGATGAGCATTTGCATCATTTAAGAGTTATTTTCCAAAGATGCAGAAAGTTTGGGATCTCTCTCAACCCGAAGAAAAGTTTATTTTCTATGGAGGAAGGAAAACTTCTCGGCCACATCATCTCAAAGTATGGCATCCGAATTGACCCTTCATGGGTAGAAGCCATTCAGCAAATTGATTTCCCTCGCAGCAAGAAATAAATCCAAGCATTCAATGGTAAGATGAACTTCTTACGCAAATTTATTCCTAATTTGGCTTAACATCTTAGAGAGATGAGAAATATGTTGAAAAAAGATAGTAATGTAAAGTGGTCCGAAGAAGCCCGCAAGTCCTTTCATGCCGTAAAACTTGCCTTGACCACTGCCCCTGTTCTAATCAATCTCGATTACTCCATTGATTTCATAATATTCTCTTTTGCTTCTGAGCATACCATGGCAGTAGTATTGATGCAGAAAAGGGATAAAACTAAGCTACCAATAGCATTTTTCAGTCGCAATATCAAAGATGAAGCCCTTAAGTACAACATCATAGAGGAACAGGCTTTGGCTTTGGGAAAGGTGGTAAAAGATTTCAAAGTTTACATTCGCATACTCTTTCTTATGTGGCTAATGCAGCAGTAAAAGAAGTTCTTGTGCAGAATGACCCATAAGGTAGAAGAGGTAGATGGATAGTAGCATTATTAGAATATGATCTCAAGATCAACCCTACCAAGCTGATCAAGGGTCAAGGCTTATCCAAACTCATGGTTGAGTCAAATCTCCATGCTCTAGATATCAACCTTGTAGCTGCATTGTCCGACAATCAAGGAGAAGTAGATCTCATTCAGGTATCTGATATCTTTTTATCATCTCCACGATATACTAATATTATTTATGTTTTGCAACATCTAAATCCCCCTCCAGGCATGTCTAAGGCTAAGAGCAAGCCATTGAATTTGAAGGCTTCTAAAAATTGCATTATGGACATCACACTTTATTGGAAGGATCCTAGAGGTGTGTTTCTCAACTGTCTAACTGAAGATGAGTCTAATCAGGTAACAAATGACCTCCACGAAGGCGATTGTGGGGGCCACTTGTACTGGAAGACCACGGCCAACAAAGTACTGAGAGCGGGTTACTATTGGCCTACACTTTTTGCAGATATCTACAAGGTGGTGATGAGTTGTCACGAGTGCTAAGTTTTCCAAGGTAAAAGAAAACTTCTTCATTTGCCTCTACAACCTATATCAGTTCATGCACCTTTTCAGTAGTGGGGCCTAGATTTCATAGGCAAGATTAACTCATCATCATCTGCACAACACAAGTGGATATTGACAGCTATAGACTATTTTACTAAGTGGATCGAAGCGATTCCAACTGAGTAAGCAACATATTCAATTATCATTCAGTTTTTAGAAACTAATATCTTGTCCCGTTTTGGTCGTCCTAATAACATCATCAGAGACAACGCAGTAGCATTCAAGTCTAAAAAGATGATTGAGTTTTGTGACAAATATAACATCAAGTTGGGACATTCTACAACATACTATCCATAAGGAAATGGTTTGGTGGAGTCCTCCAATAAATCCTTAATCAGCATCATCAAGAAAATGTTAGAGGCCAACAAAAAAAATTGGCACAAAAAGTTGATCAATGCATTGTGGGAAGATCGGGTGAGTAGTAAGAAACCTCTTGGACTTTCTTCTTTTCAAATAATGTATGGAGTAGATATTGTTTTTCCTTCATCATTAGCAGTCTCGGTCATGAAATTGTTACAAGAAGTAGGAAGTGAAGAGAGTGATATACAGAGCCATATCAATCAAATAATTCACCTATAGCAGACATGAGATGAGGTATTTCAGAACACCTCTAAGCTCCATGAAAAGATAAAGAGAATCTATGACTGGAAATCAAAGGAGGATGATTTCAAAATTGGAGTTATGGTGCTTCGTTGGGATACCAGAAACAAGGACAAGGGTAAGCATGGTAAATTTGAAAATCTGTGGAAAGGCCCTTATCAGATTTCAACTTTCCGAGGGCAGAATGCTTTCATGTTAGATGAGATGAATGGAGAACCATGCTCAAGAGGACCAGTTAATGTTAGGATCCTTAAGCACTATCTTTTCTGAAATATGTTTCTCAGAGATTTCCAGGTTTCATTGTACATCACAGTTTAAATTTTTGCAAGTGTGAAGTAGAGAACCACTAGAGTTCAGAGCCTGAAGTGAAGGCCATGGAGCTTCACTGATTTTCTGCCATTTTCAAAGTTTAGTCATCAGTTAAGTAAGTCATTTTTGAGTCATTTTTCAGTCGATTTCAAGACAGTTTCAAGTCATTTTGTGTTATTTGAGTTGTCAGTATTCAGTCATGCATTTCGGTTTAAGTTTTTGACAGTATTGGCCCACATGGTCAGGCACTTGTTCTACAGTGCTCTTGACACCTCCAAGGAGCTGCCATCCCCAAATAAGGTCGATGTTAGAGTCAGTATTTGCATACTTCCATTAGTGATCAAAACTCCTCTTTTATATCATATTAGAGTCTCATTCTGAAATTTTTGTCATTCCACCTAGGTCCTCATGCAAAAATTTGTTCACTAATGGTAGCCCAAGTCAAAAAGCCTCACTCTCCCTTAAAAAATCAATACTTTTTGGCCCACCTTCATGTTCTACTGAGCATACATCAATCATAAAAGCTCATTTTATCATGTCTTTAGCTCAGCCAAGTCAACATGGAATGTAGTCATTCAAGGTCCCATTAGGTCACTAGGTTTCATTTTCCAAGGTTCAATAATACACCATTTCACTGCATAAGGCAAGAAAAAAAAGTATGAGAGTAAGCAAAATAATGTCCCTTGTTCATTTAAAGAGGATTTGCATACATGTAACTATGGTTTCCCAAGCTCTAATTTTCATTCCAAAGTATGAGTTTTATTTCAAATTGTAATTTTATTCCAAAAAATATAGATGTAATATTTTTTTTAATTTATGTAATTTTATGTCCAGTATATGTAATAAGTGACTATTCCTAAGCTGTTAACTCAAACTCTATGTGCCAACTTCTTCCAAGCAAATTCAAATGTAAAGAGTGCCAAAGCTCCAGCATCAGCAATCTGCAAAGAAGAAAATCAGAGTGTAAAGGGTAATTAAACAAAGTTTTCAAAAAGGTGAATTGAAACATTAGAAAGTGGGTTTTAAAGTTGAAAATTCAAATTCACTCAAGTATAAAGGCCTCCTTATCATCAAACGCAACTTCATTTTCCTCCTACCATCGACTAAGCAAACCCCAAGAGAGCATTTCTCACGATTTTGGGTGAAATTGAAAAAACAGAGCAAGCATTGCGCACTTCCTTCAGGTGCTACACACTCCATTCAGGCGTTGCGCACTTGCTTCAGGCACTGTGCACACCCTTCAGGCACTGCGTGCTTGCCAAGCGCTACGCACTTCCTTGTGGCATTGCGCGTTTGTCCAGGAAAGCTAGAATCACGTCCAAAGCTCCACCAAACTTGTATTCAACCTCCAACAAGTAAGTAACAGCTAAAGATAGCAAGCTTCTTCCTCCTAAAGTCGCACTTATGGTTTTTTGAAAGTTTATTGAAAATTTGGTGTTTTTCTCACATGAAAACCCTAGTATATCCCTTAAAACTATCATTGCACACATAATTCCCAAATTTCAACTCCCCTACCCTTTCATACACTCCCCTACACTTTCATACACTCCCCTATACTTTCATTCCCTTTCCCTAAACCCTTTATCCCAATACTCTTTAACCTTTATGTTGAAAATAATACTGAGAGGGGGGGTGAATCAGTATTATCTAGTCCTTTTAACAATTCTTCCTTATTTATACTTTGAATTATTTGCATACCAATACCATAAATAATGAGCATGAACAAGAAAATCAGACAGTCACATCAAAGAACACCAGATATAAGGTGGAAACCCAATGTGGGTGAAAAACCACCTGCTGCAATATGTCTCTATCTTCTTTCAAATTAGAAACTCCTTTTACAATGGTCTTGTACTGGTGCAGTCCTTTACCAGTACGCAGGCTGCAACCTGCATAGAGCTACAACTCTCTCTCGTTTTCCAGTCTCTCCTGGAAGGGAGCTACAACCCCCTACTTCTTTTCTTTCAAGGACCACTTTTCATAAATTTTCAAACTGGATCCATAAATATCAAATGATCATCAAGTACCAGTAAGTCACCCAGATAACCAGATCCGCAATAACAGAAAACTAAACCCAGAACACCTTCTGTGGCGTCTCCTGTGGTGCCTCCTGCGGCGTCTCCTTCGGCGCCTCCTGCGGCGTCTCCTGCGGCGCCTCCTGCGGCGCCTCCTGTGGCATCTCCTGCGGCGCCTCCTGTGGCGTCTCCTGCGGCGCCTCCTGTGGCGTCTCCTATGGCGCCTTCTGCGGCGTCTCCTGTGGCGCCTTCTGTGGCTTCTCCTGCGGCGCCTCCTGTGGCGTCTCCTGTGGTGCCTCCTGTGATGTCTCCTGCGGCACCTTCTGTGGCGTCTCCTGTGGCGCCTTCTGCAGCGTCTCTTGCGGCGCCTCCTGTGGCGTCTCCTGCGACGCCTCCTGTGGCGTCTCCTGTGTTGCCTCTTGTGGCGTCTCCTGCGGCGCCTTCTGTGGCGTCTCTTGTGGCGCCTCCTGCGGCGTCTTTTGTGGTGCCTCCTGTGGCGTCCCCTGCGGCGCCTCCTGTGGCGTCTCCTGCGGCGCCTCCTGTGGCGTCTCCTGCGGCGCCTTCTGTGGCGTCTCCTGCGGCGCCTCCTGTGGCGTCTCCTGCGGCGCCTTCTGTGGCGTCTCCTGTGGCGTCTCCTGCGGCGCCTCCTGTGGCGTCTCCTGCGGCGCCTCCACACTTCCCCAGATGCAGCGCTCGAGAGATCACCCTTCACAGATTCGCTTTCCACTTCACTTTCATATAGATCGAGCTTTTGAAACAATAACCCAATATTTCAGATCTTAAGATATTCAACCCAAAAGCATCCACAAGCCAAATGATCTCCTTTGCTTTATATAGGCAAGCTCTTCCTCAAATCATGGACCAATACCACGGGCCAAAACCATAACAAACCAATACCATCAACTCAATACTAGGGATCAACACGTCTGTCGAGATGCCATGGTCCAAAAAACCATAGGTTCAAATTCCAAGGACTAACTACCATGGACCAAAGGTAAGTTTTCCCACATGAAATAAACTTTTCTCTACATAAAATTCCGTGAACTTTTCTCCACATGAAATAAACTTTTATAAACTTTTCTCTGCATAAAATTCCGTGAACTTTTCCCCTGCGTACTTCTTAATTCTCATCATATTGAGAGCCATGCCATGGGTGTTGCCATCAAGTACAACATCTGTAACATATAACCATACCAGAAACATAATGCCAACAATCTCCCCCTTTGGACTTGATGGCAACCTCAAAAACTTCAGCGACATTCTCCCCCTTTGACATCAAGGGCAAAGGGTTATGCTCCCCCTAAGAACATGCTCCCCCTGAATATGAACCAGATCTGCAAAGAAGAACCATAAACCACCAGACACCATGAATGACCAAGAAAGAGATAGAGACATATTGCAGCTATATTCAGACCAGCTCCCATGATCTCCTTTTGTACATCCTCCATAATGCCAACAATGCATTATATGCTCCCCCTGAACCTGTGCCGCAACCCAGCACATGTACGCATATACCCCATATGAATCATGCGTACAACCAACAATCAAAAGAGTCTCAACAATAATATGATGCATCTACAACCCCCAGCTTTTGCCTGAGGTATTCAAAAGTCTCCCTGGGCAATGGTTTGGAGAGAATATCTGCAACTTGTTCCTTAGATGGAACATACTCCAACTTGACCTTTTGTTCAAGCACTTGTTCCCGGAGAAAATGATACTTGATTTGTATGTGCTTGGTTTTTGAATGCATGACAGGATTCTTTGAGATGCTGATTGAACTTGTGTTATCGCATAAGATAGAGATAGGTGGTGTACAAGTGATTTGAAAATCCTGCAAGGTTTGCATCATCCAAAGGAGTTGAGTGCAGCAAGATGCA
>APFE030208990.1:10756-31747 GCA_000404065.3 Pinus taeda
TTTTGGATGCAATACCACGGACCAAAACCATAGGATCAAAACTGTCGGACTAATACCATGAACCAACCATGAAAGTGCGTGAACTTTTCTCCACATGAAATAAACTTTTCTCTGCATAAAATTCCGTGAACTTTTCTCCACATGAAATAAAATTTTCTCTGCATAAATTCTGTGAACTTTTCTCTACATGAAATAAACTTTTCTCTGCATAGAATTCCGTGAACTTTTCTCTGCGTACTTCTTAATTCTCATCATATTGAGAGCCATGCCATGGGTGTTGCCATCAAGTACAACATCTGTAACATATAACCATACCAGAAACATAATGCCAACAATCTCCCCCTTTGGACTTGATGGAACCCTCAAAAACTTCAGCGACATTCTCCCCCTTTGACATCAAGGGCAAAGGGTTATGCTCCCCCTAAGAACATGCTCCCCCTGAATATGAACCAGATCTGCAAAGAAGAACCATAATCCATTAGACACCATTAATGACCAAGAAAGAGATAGAGACATATTGCAGCTATATTCAGACCAGCTCCCATGATCTCCTTTTCTACATCCTCCATAATGCCAACAATGCATTATATGCTCCCCCTGAACCTGTGCCGCAACCCAGCACATGTACGCATATACCCCATATGAATCATGCGTACAACCAACAATCAAAAGAGTCTCAACAATAATATGATGCATCTACAACCCCCAGCTTTTGCCTGAGGTATTCAAAAGTCTCCCTGGGCAATGGTTTGGAGAGAATATCTGCAACTTGTTCCTTAGATGGAACATACTCCAACTTGACCTTTTGTTCAAGCACTTGTTCCCGGAGAAAATGATACTTGATTTGTATGTGCTTGGTTTTTGAATGCATGACAGGATTCTTTGAGATGCTGATTGAACTTGTGTTATCGCATAAGATAGAGATAGGTGGTGTACAAGTGATTTGAAAATCCTGCAAGGTTTGCATCATCCAAAGGAGTTGAGTGCAGCAAGATGCAACAACAACATATTCCGCTTCAGCTGTAGATAAGGCAATCAAACTTTGTTTCTTGCTGAACCAAGATACTAATCTGGAACCCATAAAGAACGCACCACCACTTGTGCTCTTCCTGTCATCCACGCTTTCGGCCCAATCTGCATCTGTTAAGCATGAAGAGTGAGATCTGTATCTCTAGGATACCATAAGCCATAATTTTGAGTCCCTTGAAGATATTTGAAAATTCTCTTCACTGCCTGAAGATGAGTTTCCTTTGGATTTGCCTGAAATCTTCCAACTATCCCCACTACATGCATGATGTCTGGTCTGGTACCTGTCAAATAAAGTAGACTTCCAATCATAGATCTATAGGTTGGTTGATGCACTGCTGCTGATTCGTCATTTTCACTGAGGCTACATCCTGTGACCATGGGTGTATATACTGGTTTTGCATCTTCCATGCCATATTTCTTCAAGATCTGTTTGAGATACTTGGTTTGAGATAAAAAGATTTCTCCTCCCTTTTGTTGGATTTGCAAACCAAGGAAATATGTCAGTTCTCCCAGCAAGGACATTTCAAATTCTTTCTGCATGACCAAGGCAAAGCTTTGACTCATCTCTTCTTCATTGCTGCCAAAAATAATGTCATCTACATACACAACAAGTATTAGCAATTTGTCATTTTCAACTTTTATATAAAGATTGCTATCTGCTGATCCTTTTGAAAAACCTTGTTGCTGAAGATATTTTTCCAAATGATAGTACCAAGCCCTTGGAGCTTGTTTGAGCCCATAGAGAGCCTTTTTCAATCTGCATACAAGATTTGGATCATTTCCAAGAATGAACCCATATGGTTGTTCAATGTATACTTCTTCTTCCAAGTCTCCATTCAGAAAGGCTGATTTCACGTCCATTTGAAATACTTTGAAGTTTTGAAAACTTGAGAGAGCAAGGAACATTTAGATGGCCTCAAGTCTTGCAACAGGAGCAAAGGTTTCTTCAAAGTCTATTCCTTCTTGCTGCGCATACCCTTTACAAACAAGTCTGGCTTTGTTTCTAATTACTTCTCCATTTTCATTCAATTTATTTTTGAAGACCCATTTTGTTCCGATAACATTCTTATCCTTTGGTCTAGGAACCAGTTCCCAAGTGTTGTTCCTTTCATTTCTTGACTTCATTTCATCTTACTTCAGCTTCAAAGTTGTTCTATGTTCAATTATCTTGCTTTGTAGTTTTCTTATTGCCAAGGAAACCATATCCAGAGGTTCATTTCCATAAGACTCCATCAACCCAATGGTCTGAACTTCCCTCAACTTATAGCCTTGTTCAATTGAATGTCACCTTCCAAGCACCAAACAAAACTTGTACCTAATAAGTGGCCTAATATACAATCAAACAAATCTAAATCAAAAAGAGAGAGCCCTCTCTAGTTGCAGAGTGGCTAGGATCTACAACTGAAAGATTGGTTATTGGTTACCTCGTCCGTATTCCCTCCTGGAGCCAGGGAACAACCTGAGTGATAACATTATTGGCGACTCCACTGGGGACCTTTTGAATCAAGAAAAGGTTAGTTTCCCTTCCTTAAACAAATTCAAGCAAAAATACTAAAAACAGATTTAGAAGTTGGCTCCAAAAAATAAAACTCGTTACACCAGATCCAATCCAGATCCCAATCCCCCAACTATCTTTGAAAATCCTAACCTAATCCCAAAAACCCTTAGGAGACAAGAAAGCTTACAAACTATTGATTCAGACTTTGATATACTTCATCAAAACCTTACACAATCTGAACTTTCTCCTAGAAGAGTCACTCTTCCCTCTGTCAATACTATAGCTTCTCCAAGTTCTTCATCCACACCTCAAAGCATACTTTCCACTCCCCCATCCACTACCCATATTTCCACTCATGTCCCCCTTGTTCCAACCCTCTTATTTCTTCTTGTTGTCCCATTTATCCCTGTAAATATGGCCAACCGTTATGCCCCTTTGCAGCTGCCTACTAATCCAAGAGCTATGCCCCAGGATTATCAAAGCAAGATCACCTATTTTGATGGTTCTAGTTCCTATACAACTCAACAACACACCAAGAAGATGCAAGATTATTTTGAGAATTATGAAATTGATGATGATGATGTGAGAATGAAAATCTTTGTCCAAAGCCTAACTGGTGAGGTGAGGACCTGGTTTAGGGCACTTGCTGCAAACTCTATAGCCAACCTTGAGGCCCTATATCAAGCATTTTTAAACAGATTGGAAAAGAAGAAAGACCCTTTACACATCTTGACTGAATATGACAATCTAAAAAGGGGTCCACAAGAAACTGTTCAAGACTATTGTGCAAGGTTCAAAAATGTCTATAGTGCCATTCCTCAGGACCTAAGACCTCCTCCTGACTTAGCTTTGATCAAATTCCCTGATGGATTTGATTCAGACATGGCATATCAGCTGAGGGAAAGAGCCCCATTAAGCCTAGCAGACATGCAGAATGTGGCTGTTAGTGTAGAAGAAAACTTGATTGCCAAATGAAAGCAGGCTAGAACTGAAAGAAGAACAACATTCAAGGAAGAACCTTCAGCATTTGAGAAAAAATTAGATGCAATCATTAAAGGCATGGACAGATTAGGAGATAGAGTGGAGACCATTGAAAGAAAGTCATCCTAGGAAGGGCAACCAAGTAACTCAACAAGAATCCCAAACTTTAGAAAGAATCAAAACCCTATTGCTCGAAGGACTGGCCCTAATTAGAACATTAGACCCCCATTTCAAGAGAATTATGCTAAATCCTCAACCTCAAATGAACCTGCAGAAGACACACAAATTAATCTAATGGGTTTAAATAGTGATCAACAAATTTTCCTAACACAAGAGGATCAGGTGGCTCATAATTTAAATCAATTTCAAACCAAGTCTGGAGAATCATTTGAGTTTAAAGAAGGCTATGATGTAGTAGTCTACGAGGTTCATAAACAATATAAATTGAGAAGTAGGACAATAAATGTACCTGAACCTACAAAACTGAAAGATACCAAACAGGCCAAGAAAGCTAAAGAGGCTTCGCTGCTCACAGAATTCACAGCTGAGACAAACCTAGACCCAAAGGAGCCCATCATAGAAGACATTTCAGGCCCATAACCATCAAACACTCACCCATCTTCCTCTTCTTTTCCAAAAGAAGCAGTAAGTAGAGTAGAGGCAGTTACCTACAACAATCATGACAAAGAAAAGAATTTGGAAAACACAATAGAAAAGGAAAGGTCTGCCATCCACAATGCAAGAGTGCAACTGGAAAAACCTTTCAACTTAGAAACAGAGATAGGTAAGATAAAAATAGCCATGCCGTTGGCAGAACTGGCCAAACATGAAGTCTACAGGGAACAAATTAACAAATCACTTCAAATATCTGAAACTAGGGATGTAGTCAATGTCCGAGATGATCAACCAGAACCGTTTTTTGGTCCTGAAGTCAATGGCAAGATAGTGGATGGTGGAGTTCCTCCATTCTATGTGAGCTTAAACATTCATGACAAAGTGTTACATAATGCAATGTTTGATTCGGGTGCTTCCCATAACCTAATGCCTAAATCAGTAATGGAAAAGATGGACCTAGATATCACAAGGCCATACAAGGATTTGTTCTCATTTGATTCTAGCCAAGTCAGGTGTCTAGGCCTAATCAAAGATCTTTGTGTATCCTTAGTCCAATATCCAGCCAAGACAATCTTGATGGAGGTGGTGGTAGTTGATATCCCACCCAAATATGGCATGCTATTATCTAGATCTTGGGGTGCAAAACTTCAAGGCTCTTTGCAACTAGATATGTCATATGCCACCATTTCAGTATTTGGCGACCCAAAGAGATTATATCGGGAAACATTGATGAAATATGTGGTTAGCAGTCAAGAGAAGCCCCAAAACTTCCCCATCTATTCCATACACTCTGACATGGATTCATTTATCTTATACAATGCTGACATGTGCTCCAAAGCTGAGGTCAAAGTCCTAGAAACAACTCCAATAATGAACATGAACAAACAAGCTAGTGACCAGCACCAAAAAATTGTGGATGTGATTGAAGTAACAAGTGAATCTGACATATCAAACCAGCTACAAAGTTCGAGCTCACTGCCCACTAAACAAGTCCCTAGAACTGCTGAGACAAGTGTTGATCAAGAAATCTTATGGTACTTAGAGTTTGATGGATCAGTAAACAAATTGGGAGCAGGGGCAGGGGTTTGGATACACAACATACAAAATGACCATGCTCAGGGTCATGCATATAGGCTAAACTTCAAATGCACAAACAATGTGGCCGAATATGAAGCCCTTTTGCTGGGGCTCAAACTAATTAGAAGTCTAGGGGTCACCAAAATTTCAATTCTAGGAGACTCAGATTTGATAATACAACAGATAAAGGGAAACTTTGTCACAAATGATCCTAGGCTAAGGGCTTATAGAGGTGCAGCTATGGAAATACTAAACACCTTCCTGGAATCACAACTCACTAAAATTCCAAGAACACACAACCTACATGCACATAGTTTGGCAACCTTTGCCAGCACTTGTAAACTGCCTTTTGAGCCCAATCATCACTTCACTACTGAGATCAAACATAGACCTGCTGTCCTAGATAATGTGAAAAATTGGCAAGTATTTGAGAATGACACCCAAATCAATAACTTCCTCACTTTAGAAGAAAAAATTTCAAGCATCAACATAGACACAAGCACTATTGATGATCAACAGCAAATTAACAAAGTTGAGCCAAATATCTCAGCTAAAGTAGCAAATTTGATTTTGAATCCAACAACATTTAATCACAGAGAGCTGCAAGAAATCAAACAAATGAACTTTGATGAAATGATTGAGGAAGAAAATGAAGTAATTGAGCTGAACGACAATGTCCTACCCATACGCCTAACTCCCTTAGAAGATATATTTGATTCGAATGACATTCCAAGAAAACCAAAAATGCAACCACTGAATGCAGAAATTGAGGACTACAATATTGGAACCACAGAAAATCCCAAAATGATAAAACTGTCCAAAACCCTGCCTCCTGATAAAAAGCTGAAATACATTGAATTGTTTAAAGAGTTCCAAGATGTCTTTGCATGGACCTATGAGGACCTCAAATCCTATGACACATCTGTTATCCAACATACAATACCCTTGAAAGAAAACCAAAAACATTTTAAACAAAGGCTGAGGAGGATTAATCCAGTCCTCCTTCCCCTTATTGAAAAGGAAGTCATAAGAATGTATCAAGCTAGAATAATTGCACCCATTAGATTTCTGAATGGATTTCAAATCTAGTGCCCACTAGAAAGAAAACTAGAGAGATAAGGCTTTGTATTGACCTGAGAAATTTGAATAAAGTCTCTCTCAAAGACCACTACCCCTTACCCAAAATGGATCACATTTTACAAAGGGTAGTGGGTGCTTCAAGGATTTCATTATTAGATGGCTTCTCAGGATTTAATCAGATTCTTGTTCACCCAGATGATCAAGACAAAACTACCTTCACAACACCTTGTGGAACCTTTAAATATGCCAAAATGCCTTTTGGACTCAAGAATGCAGGAGCCACATTTCAGAGGGCAATGGACATAGCTTTTGCTAAAGAGATCCATGACTTTTTAGTAGTATACCTTGATGATCTTACTGCTTTTTCAAAATCAGACCAAGAACATTTAGATCATTTAAGGCAGGTGTTCCTAATTTGCAGAAAATATGGCATATCATTGAACCCAAAGAAATCATTATTTGGCCTGGAAGAAGGCAAACTCTTAGGCCACATAATTTTTAAAGATGGAATAAGAATAGATCCATACAGAATACAAGCCATCCTTCAAGTCCCTCACCCAAGAAACATCAAAGAATTACAAGCCTTTCTAGGAAAAATCAATTTCCTAAGAAGATTCATTCCTAATCTGGCCGAACTGATTAGACTGTTGAATAATATGCTGAAGAAATATTCTAAAGTCAAATGGACAATAGAAGCTAAACAAGCCTTTGAGGAAATCAAAATAGCCTTGAAAAAAACTCCTATTCTTACAAGTCCCGGGTTTGATAAAGATTTCATAATCTTTTGCTTTGCATCTGAGCATAATATTGTTGTTGTCCTATTACAAAAAGATGACCATGTGAGAAGCCCATTGCATTCTTCAGCAAGACACTTCGAGATGCCCCACTCAAATACCAAATCATGGAGAAGCAGGCATATGCTCTTGTGAAGGCCATAAAGGATTTTAGAATTTATATCTTGTACTCACACATAATTTCCTATGTTCCAAATGCAGTGGTCAAAGATATTCTTACTCAAGAAGGAATTGAAGGTAAAAGGGGCAAATGGATAGCCAACATTCTAGAGTATGGTATTGAAATCAAGCCAACAAAACTCATAAAAGGACAAGGGATAGCCAAATTAATGACTGAAACCAACTTTCAAGCCCTTGACATCAATGAACTGGATAACGAACAGGAGATGGCGACTCCACAGATCAATCAAGCCTTTTTACAATCACCTTGGTACACTGATATATGTTTTGTATTGTTAAACCTGCAAGCTCCTCCACGATTATCCAGAACCAAAAAGAGATTCTTGAAAATGAAAGCTTCAAAATTTTGTATTATAGGCAATGTTTTATTTTGGAAAAATTACAAAGGAGTTTTGCTCAATTGCTTAGTTCAGGATGAAACTAACAAAATACTCAAGGAGTTTCATGCAGGGGACTGTGGAGGACACCTATACTGGAAATCCGCAGCTGATAAGATTCTAAGAGTTGGTTTTTATTAGCCCTCCCTTTTTTGTGATGTGAGAGAATTTGTAGTTTCCTATCATAAATGCCATATCTTTGAAGGCAAGAGAAAGTTGTTGCCCTTGCCCCTCAAACCTATTTCGACTGAAAGGCCTTTTCAGCAATGGGGTTTAGATTTCATTGGAGAAATTCATCCCTTCTCTTCTGGACAACACAAGTGGATCTTAACTGCCACAGATTACTTTACCAAATGGTAGAAGCTATCCCTTGTAGGCAAGCCAATGACTCAATCATCATGCAATTCTTAGAAACCAATATCCTGTCTAGATTTGGATGTCCAGAAAAGATCATTACAGACAATGCTATTGCCTTCAAGTCCAAAAGAATCATCAGTTTTTGCCACAAATACCACATTACCTTAGGTCATTCCACAGCTTATTACCCTCAAGGTAATGGCCTAGCAGAGTCATCTAATAAAAGCCTGATCAATATCATCAAAAAAGTCTTGGAGGAGAATAAAAAGAATTGGCATAAAAAGTTAGTAAATGCACTGTGGGCGGACAGATTGACCACAAAAAGATCTATTGGGACCAGCCCATATGAATTGGTTTATGGCATGGAGGTTGTGTTCCCCTCATCCTTGGGAATCCCTGTGATCAAATTATTGCAAGAGTTACAAGGAGAACCCAATGCAATCCAAAGGAGAATCAATCAGACTATTCACTTGCAACAGACTAGTGAGGAAGTATATCAGAGAAATCAAATTCTGCAAGACAAACTCAAGAAAAGTTTTGACAAAAGAAAAAAAGCTGAAGACTTCTTCATGGGAGAAAAAGTACTAAAGTGGGACTCCAGAAGAGAAGACAAAGGAAAACATGGCAAATTTGATTTCCTATGGAGAGGCCCTTTTGTCATCCAGGCTATACAAGGAAACAACACCTATTTTTTGAAGAGTTTGGATGGCACAGAAGCTCAAGAAGGCCCAGTCAATGGGCGAATGCTCAAGCATTATTTTGACCCTCCTTGTTAAAACACAAGAAAAGAGTAGTTTGTACATAAAAGGTGTTTACTTTAGCAGTTCATTTCAGCAATAGGATAGGAGATATGATGCAACAAATTCTGAGAAGGAAAGCCAACAGATATACCATCCTGAGTGTTCATTTTTGCAATACTATTGTTCCTAAGTTCTTTATCGATTATTGATAAAAAAACAACTCTGATCAACCTCCAAAGACAGAGCTACAAAAAGGTTCAAATTAGCTTATGAGAGATCCATCCATGCCACAAAGGTCCAGTTGGTTAGCTTGCAGCAGAAAGAATTTTTATAAACACAACAAGAAATAGGAATAAGGCCATATGACCTGTTATTCTTGGCTTTTTCCTTGAAAAAGCCATCCCCAAGTGGAGCCACTGTTAGGTTCCTATACCAATAGGTGTCATTTTTCATGATTGACTATGGGAATGCCAAATATGATCATCCTTTCCATGCTGCAAAGGTTCCATATTATCAACAATCAAGATTCAAAAAAAAAGGAAAGCAATTCCAAGGGAAGACCAGGAAAGTGGCTTGATGACAATTGCAAACAAGGAAGTGCAATTACTGATTTTATTACAGTTGATGAATAGCCAGCCAGTGCAATCCTGGCTAGTTCATATTTAAATTTCTTATTTTAGAATAGAGAATAAGATTTGCTCGAACAGTTAAAGCTTGGCAGATCACTAGATTAGATAGAGAAATAAAGGGCCCAACTGCTCAATCTGAGCCCTTGGTTGAAATAAGGATAGTTTAGATAGGAGGGCAGTCAAAAGAAAAGAAAGAAAGGCAGGGTTTGCTAGTATAAATGCACCCAATCAAAAGGAAGAAAAGATGTTAGGTGTATTAGGTTGAGTAGGTAGTTTGAGGTTGCAGAAGCAAGTTTGTGATCACTTTTTGTCTTGTCAAGAAAAACTCATCTCATTCATAACACAAGTACCATGGCAGTTGTATTGTGGTACAACAATGGAAGCATGACTAACTGCCCCTTTCATTCCCCCAAAAGTCATTCACTAACATCCCCTCAAGGACCTTAGGATCTCCCCAATAGTCCTTTTTTCACTCTATTCTATGAAAAATGCTAAGTGAAACTCTGAGTTTACTCAGTTGGAAGAAGCCACATTTCTTGTGTAAAAATGGTCATTCCATACTCCTTTCATTTCCTTAGGCCTAAGTTTTCACTATTCAAACTTAGCATTTGCTCATACAGTTTCATTACATAAAGTCGTATTAACATTTAACCCTATTACATAACTCCCTAAATCATTTTCCCACCCCTATTTTACAAAAAACTATATTAAAAACCCAAAAAATCTAAATATCCCTACCCATTGGCAACTATAGCCATATAACATAAGTTCCGGAAATATTAAGTCTATTTGGGACTTATATTAACCCTTCCGCATTCATTAGACCTTGGAATTTATTTAGCGCCAGGTTAAATAAATAACCATGCTTACCCTCCCTAAACCATAACCATAACCCTTCCACGAACATAAAACCCATAACCCAAAGTTTAAAACCCGCCCGAAACCTTTGAAAAATTAAGGTTTATCGTATGCACTCCTCTGTTAAAACTCGATCACATCGCCCTCCCGTCCACTGTCGGATCGTCCCCCCAAGATCCGACGGTCCTAATCCATATCGGACGCACCTCGATGACGAGACGTTAGTACCCGATGGTCGACAGTTTCACTGTCGTACATGGGGACACCTGTCGCCTTTTGATTGCATCAGGTCGCCTCTGACAGATACCACCCCCGTACCAAAGGCGGTCCAATGGAAACCACTTACCACCCTCTGCCCTTTCGCCTATGTCACTACATGACGTTGCATCCACGTCTCCCGCCGCTGCTCTATACCACTGCCAACTCACCCGCTGACATCACTACCCTGCCAAAGTGTCATCCGCCATGTCACCATACGCATCAGCTGCCATGTCACCCTCCATACCCGCTATGCGCCAAAATTACGTCATGCTGATGTCATCACTAAAAAGCGCCAAAAGCGCTAAAATGTCCAAAATGCGATAAATAGTCGTGAAAAATACTATTTTGTGTATTTTCTATTATGCGCTAGTGGATCCGTTTACATGCGATTTTACGTTCAATCAGCCACCAACGTGCACAGTCCATCACCCTATGAATTCGGCTCCATAGCTCGACCCCGCAGCTCGAGTTGTACCTGCTAAGTGCCCTCTACGCCATCAAAAACAAGTATTTACCCGTTGTTCACCTATAAACCCTGTTTTTCCGCAGTTCTTCATTGAAATTGATTGGGCATCTGCAAATTCAAACTAAAATACACTCCAGCCCCTGAAATTCCACCTATAAATTCACCAGGTGAGCCTCTATGCAAGAGAAACCCAGCAAGCTTGCCCTCCTTTGCAAATTCTGCCATTAAAATACATTGTAAGCCCGTTTTCGCCGGCAAAGACACCAAAGCTGCCCAAGTGTTGAATTAAAGTTGTCAAGCACGCTCTTTCTTTTGTTTTAGCCTGTTTTCTAAAAGGAGTTCCTCAACTTCCACTTCCCTCTGCAAGGTTTCACTCCTTCGGTCGAATACAAGCCCATTTCCACTGCATTATGCTTACAGAACTTGCAATCCCGCTAATTCATTTGAAAATACCCTGCCAGAATTTGCAACCATTGGTCTAAATCATAAATTTTATACAATGAGGTCAGTTTGAGAGAAAACTCAGTCTCCCTAATCCTGACAAAAGCCTCAGAGCCAGAATCCTATTACCTGTTGTTGCATACACCTATATTACAATCAAAACACAAACAGTTGAAAGATGGATGCTCCAGTGGCTCTCAACATTGCTCCTTTGAATGCGCCACACATGGATTTAGAATGGTTACCTTTGGCAGACAGGAACTTCCAGATAAAAGATATGATGGGCCTCAAGTCTCACCTCAAAACTGTGTGTCAATTCATAAACAATCACAGAAATAACACTGACATCCTAGGAATCTGGCAATCTAGTATGCCCATCTACTACCTCCCATCAGTCAGTGTGCTACCTGACTTCATTCATCTGTGTCATGCAAACTATGACCCCACACAGAGAGCAATCCTTACTCCTGATGGGTCTATACTGTTTTACATCACTCCTCAATCCATAAATAAAATGCTGAACTTTGAGCCACCACAGCCTCTAGTTCCTCTTACAATGAAACTCCTGCTTGATAAGGGTGCAAAGCTCTCTAGTTCAGAAATATCAAGGGTAGGTCAGTTCTTCATGCTACCACAGTGCCAGGCCAATCATCCTCCACCCTATCATCAAGTCTCATTCAATGAAACAGGTAGGCTCCTCGTAGATATGATTTCCTACATTCTAGGATGCAAAAAAGGAGAATTTGTGGATGAAACTGTGTTTCTGCTATTAACCATGTTCACTCCAGGACAGCCCCCTGCTGTCATGTATCACTATGCCACCTTCATAGCGAACAAAATACATGAGAAATTCATAATGATGGAGAGAGAAAGAGTGTTTAAGTATACCTCCTACATTTACCATCTATTGCTCTACTATCACCTTAATAGTTTCAAAGTTCCTCTCAAGAGACTGGACTCAAAAGGAGAGAGAATATCTGTTATCTTCTGGACCTCAGTTTTCCATGAAGTCCACCTCTCTCCCTACACATATTGTGAGTTTGTGGACATGTTCATCTACCCAGCCACTTGCCTATTGATAATGAATCCTCCTGGTAGGCTCACTGCTAAAATGCAAAGAATCTTACATCTTTCAAAGGGCTACAACATTGGTGATTGGTACTTCTACCAAAACCACACAGTGATCAGAATTTATGGTTGTGAGTTACCTCCCTATAAGCTACCAAGATATGTACCCATGAGACTTTTTGCCCTGGAATATTTCAGGCAATTCAGTAGTGCAGATTTGACTCATTTCCATGTGAAAAACAAGAAAGCACGGCTCAAAATCAGGCATCAATTGGGTCCTTTTTTTTTCAATAAAAGGGAAGAAGCCTAGAAGGATGCAAACAATATGCGAAGCGAAGAGTTCATGCTGAAACAAAGATTCTTTTGGGCACCATATGACCCTGAACATTTCATAAGCCTTAGAAGAATCAAACATAGGCTTTCAGGATATGTGCACCAGCCAATCCCCCACATTGAACAATATGCTAATCGACAAGAATGGGTAGAGGGCACATTAGATGATGAAGATCTTACTGAAGAAGAAAGATTAGAAAAATATATGAAAGAACATGAGAAAAGAATTCACCTGGATTATTTTGCACAGGTCACCTTCACACAGCCTCAACATATTGCAGCAAGCACATCAGCTACTACATCTTCACAAAAGTCGGCTAAAGAAGCCATTTCATCTGCAGGGAAAGGCAAGGAAATTGAGCATTCAGAACAGCAGAGTACAATGGCAAAACAACGATCCATAAATCAAGAAAAGGGTCAAGAACAAGGCCCTTCAACCCAAATGAAGGCACCTGAAGTCCTGTGCTGCAAACCTCTCACAATGAAGAAAGAGCTAAAAAGAAGGACAGACCTGAAGACACATCCACAGGGACACCTACAGACCAGCAAGGGGAAAAGAGAGAGAGACTAAACCCCTATTCCGAGGAGGAATTTACTGAAGAAACTACAGGAAATATCAGGGGTCAGGGAACTTCTGAACAGTAGATCCCTCCTGTTTTGGAAACATCAGCCAGCTCCTTCCAGCAGGAGCAAGAGAGGCAGCGAGGTGGGGAGGTTTCATCCTCCAAGAAGCAGACCCAGCAGGGCTCGGATATCAAACGAGCATTCACTGAAATCAAAGCTAGAAACGAACCAATAAGGTTTCAGCGTTACAATCAATTGATGAGAATGGCTCCTACAAATCAACAAAGGCTGATGGCAGCCTATGACATGCAAGCAGGGAAGATGACACTTAGTCATTTCAGACCCATTGTACAGCAGCTACAATCAGCTATAGACTATACCAGAACCAATCTGGAGGTTCTTGCCAAAGACATCCAACCAATAGACCGGATTGAGTTGCATAAATAGGTTGGAGAAATGGTATATTCTACCCTAGCAGATAAGGCTCTAATGGCCCATAGATTGCAAAATTCTTTGTATAATACTTCTGCCCAACTAGAGCTGGAGAAAGCCTCCTCATTGGCCAATGATAATAGGATAAAATCCTTGGAAGAGATCATTATAGAGTTGGTACATGATCCCAAGGATCCCAAAGGTGCACAGGCCTTAATCAGGAAAAAGGAGGAAAACATAGCAGCCCTGAGAAGACAATTGAAGCTACCAACTACCATACATCCTCAAACTACAGAGGTGACACAACAACAGGAAGTAGAGGATGTGGTCATCCTGCTTATGAGGATGAACCAAAGACTGTTGGACACAGAAAAAGCATTAGAAGAGGCTCAACAAGGGAAACAGCCAGAGTTGTCCCCTCAACCATCCCAAACAGCTCCAATAATCACAGCTCCTCCTCCAACAGTCACTACAGCAGCACCTCCCCTGGATCCAGCTTCAGCAGCAGGTGCCTCAACTTCAAACAGCAACATTGCAAGAGGCCAGTATAAGCATGGAGGAAATGATGAAAGAAATAAAGGCCTTAGAGACCCATATGGCAGAGCTCAAGGAGACTAAGGAGAAACTAGCCAAAATTGAGGCTAGTTATGACAAATAAAAAATGACTGTTGGAGAGAAGACCATGGAAGTAAAGGCCCTAGAGAACAAAATAAAGGCCTTGGAGAAGGACCTCACTCTCCATAGAACCTTGACTGAAATAAAGACAATTTTGTGGGATAAAATTGGCAAAGTTATTGTTGATCATTGGATAGCAATACAAACCATTTTTTATCAAATAGAGTTGATAGGAGTGGCTCAGTATGAAACTCAAAAGGCCAGGGTATTATTGGCCAATAAACCTGAGCAGGCCAACCAGATGATCCATTTTTTTAATACTCATACTGGTGAATAGTTAGCATCCTTGGACATTCATAACAGAACATAAACTATTTTAAGAGTTAAAAAGGTGCTAACTATGAGGAATTTTGTGCAGACAATAGAAAGAAAATGCCAGGAAATGCAGGCAGACATAGAAACCTTCAAATATAAATTGGCAATGTTAAAAAGAAAAGGTCTACCTAGCCTAGTCACTAGCAGTGGGAAGCTGTTGAAACAAGAACAGTATGCTCATCGGCTAAATACCTATGTACAAAATCATATTACAGCTTCATCAAGCAACACAGAAGAGACGGTCCCTCCCACAGGGCAAAGTTTATATGATAAACTAGAAGATTTGTTTTTTATTGAGCATGAGGTAGCACATCTTTTTCAAGTCTGGCCCAATTATTACAGGTACACTGAAGCCGATGATACATTGCTTAAATTAAGAAAACATCAGTTACCAACAGATCAGTGGTGGCAGAGCATGTTGGAAGTCTTGCAAAAATAAGCTTAGTTCTCCTTTTTTGGAAAAGCATTTGCATTACATTTAAAAGGAAATGTCAGGGAAAATCAAATCAGTTGAGGAGAAGATTCACGCCAAAGGATAAAGTAAGCTCAGACACAGGTGGCAAAGGACAGCATGATAGGACGGCACATCAACAAAGTGGTCATCAACCGACTATCAGAGTCAAAGGGTCAACAAGAAACAGGACACCTATAGCAGCCAGTAAAGCACATTTATTTCCTCAGTTATTGCTGCGCGATGTTTTCCACATTAGTTATGGCTCCTACCAGAGTAGATGGATAAATTTATGTCCAGATATTTCCCTATGGGATATTTTGTAAACTTCTATAAATAATTGCTAAAAAGATGTATTATTGTTGGCTAGTGAATATCATTCTGAACCTGCGTTGTATGTTTTCTCAGAACTCTTCAGGAATAAAATTTGTTGGAATGCTTTGTTGGTGAACTTACTGGTTGTGGGATCGATGGCAAAAGGATATATTGTAGAATTTTCGTGTTAATACATGGATCAATAAGTCTTCTTTACTCTTATGTTACTGTATTTGTGTCTTGTTTATCATCTAAATATCATGTTATAAGTCACAGGAAAAAAGGATAACCCAAAATTTACTTTGTTGTACTCTATGTTCAATTCCTATAATTTTTTATGTTTTCCACAGGACTAGCATAGGCAAGAATTCTTGATTGCTCTTGTCTCCCTGGTTCTTTCACTCTAAATATCATCAAGGAATTTTTAACTGGTCCCTGATAATGTTTATACAATTTCCCTCTGTTAACATAATGAAAGATTCTTGATTGCCTTTCATTTCTTGGCTTCATTTCATCTTACTTCAGCTTCAAAGTTGTTCTGTGTTCAATTATCTTGCTCTATAGTTTTCTTATTGCCAAGGAAACCATATCCAGAGGTTCATTTCCATAAGACTCCATCAACCCAATGGTCTGAACTTCCCTCAACCTACAGCCCTGTTCTATTGAATGTCATCTTCCAAACACCAAACAAAACTTGTACCTAATAACTAGCCTAATATATAATCAAACAAATCTAAATCACAAAGAGAGAGCCCTCTCTGGTTGTAGATTAGCTAGGATCTGCAACTGAAAGATTGGTTAGCGGTTACCTCAGTCGTATTCCCTCTTGGAGCCAAGGAACAACCTGAGTGATAACATGGTGGACATAAATCTAGCTGTTGCTAGATTTCTCACTCTTGAATATTTCTATGTGCTTGAGTTTGCGCCAAAAGGAAATCTAACACATGTTAGAATTTCTTTTACATTGCAATGTTGTTAATCTAGCACATTATACTTATTTAGTTCTAAAATGTTGTTATGTTCTTGTGTTTATATTTCTTTCAAATTTAATTTTTCTTGTTGGCAATGTGGTTGTATTTGTGGTAGACATAAATCTAGTAGTTGCTAGATTTCAGACTCTACAATGTTCTATGTGCTTGAGTTTGCACTAAAAGGAAATCTAACACATGTTAGATTTTCTTTTACATTGCAATGTCGGTAATCTAGCACACATTAGACTTATTTAGTTCTAAAATGTTGTTATGTTCTTGTGTATGTGCTAGAAGGAAATATAACATATTTTCTTTTACATTGAAATGTTGGTAATCTAGCACACATTGGACTTATTTAGTCCTAAAATGTTTTTATGTTCTTGTGTATGTGCTAGAAGGAAATATAACATGTGTTATATTTCTTTCAAATTTAATTTTGTTTGTTTTTGTGTTGGAAGAAAATTTAACACAAGCCAGATTTCTTATACTCTACAATGTTGTTGTTGGCAACGTGCTTGTATTTGTGGTAGACATAAATCTAGCACTTGCTAGATTTCTCACTCTATAATATTTCTATGTTCTTGAGTTTGCGCTAAAAGTAAATCTAACACATGTTAGATTTTCTTTTACATTGCAATGTTGTTAATTTAGCACACATTAGACTTATTTAGTCCTAAAATGTTGTTATGTTCTTGTGTTTGTGCTAGAAGGAAATATAGCATGTGTTAGATTTCTTTCAAATTTAAATGTGTGTGTGTTTGTGTTGGAAAAAAATTTAACACAAGTTAGATTTCTTATACTTTACAATGTTGTTGTCGTCAACATGCTTTTATTTGTGGTAGACATAAATCTAGCACTTGCTAGATTTCTCACTCTACAATGTTTCTATGTGCTCAAGTTTGCGCAAAAAGAAAATCTAACACATGTTAGATTTTATTTTAAATTGCAATGTTGTTAATATAGCACACAATGAACTTGTTTAGTCTTATAATGTTGTTATGTTCTTGTGTTTGCGTTTAAAGGAAATATAACATGTGTTAAATTTCTTTCAAATTAAAATGTGTTTGTGTTTGTGTTGAAAAAAATTTAACACAATCTAGAATTCTTATACTCTACAATGTTGTTGTTGGCAACGTACTTGTATTTGTGGTAGACATAAATCTAGCACCTGATAGACTTCTCACTCTACAATGTTTCTATGTGCTCGAGTTTGCACTAAAATGAAATCTAAGACATGTTATATTTTATTTTACATTGCAATGTTGTTAATGCTAACATGTTTCTGTTTAGGCTAAAAGAAAATCTAGCTTGTGCTAGATTTTTTTTGTCGTGTAGTGTTGTCATTGGAAATATTTATATGTTTGTTATAAGTAAATGTAATTCTGAGTAAATTTTTCTCACCCTACAATGTTGTTAGTGATTAATTTCACATTAGAAGGAAATATAGTATGAATTATATTTCTTTAACCTCTTAATGTTGTTATTTGCAATGTTCTTGTGTTTTTTATAGGAGGAAATCTTTGTACACTATCCCATTCTTCGACCACATATTCCATATGAAGGGCCTTCTAATGATTTCAGGGTTTAACATTTTTTATATTGTAACAATAGTCTATGTAGGCATGGACTAAAACCTCATAGTCTCTAAAAGGCAAGGTCAAATGTCCCAGGAAATATTATTATTGCAATGATTTTATTGACATTATGTTTATGTTTTTGCTTTACAACACAATGTTGTTGTTGGCAATCTTCTTGTATGCGATAGAATATAGTCTAGCATGGGTTACATCTCCTTTGCCTTGCAATATTTTAATGACAATATGTTTGTGTTTGTGGTAGAAGGAAATCTAGCTAGTGCTATATTTATTTTGTTTTACAATTTTTTTCTTCGAAATATGAATGTGTTCATGCTAAAAATAATTCTAGCACGTGCTAGATTTGTTTCACCTTACAATGTTTTTTTTTACAATATCCATGCGTTTGTAATAGAAATAAATCTAGGATGCGAATATTTCTTTTGCTTTGCAAGATTCTTGTTGGAAATATGCTTTTGTTAATGTTAGAAGTAATTCTATCACATTCTATATTTATTTCACCTTGCAAAGTTGCTATGTGTTTGTCTTTGTGCTAGACAAAGATCTAGAAGAAAATCTAATGATCGCCATAGTTAATGTTCTTTCATTGTGTTTTGCTATTATTTTATCTAAAGAAAACTAAGAATATACATGACTATAAGAGATAAATTTTGTGTATATATGTTGTTATTTTGGTCTATACAATTGTTTTTGTTTATTCACAATGTAATGTCTTTTGGAAATGTTCTTATGCTTGTGCTAGAAGGAAACCTAGTAGATATTTGTTTTCCTATATTCATGATTAAAAGAACATAAAAAATCATTTGGGGGTGCCCTTTTTCTAACCTTGATTAGTTATTATTGTGAGTTATTCACTTGTTATTGCTCTTGTTCATTTTGTTACACATATAATTATGCGAATAGTTATAGTATTTATAAATTCATATTTTCTTCAATAATTCAAAATTGTGATAACAATTTTTTACTTTATTTTCAGATACCATGGACTATGAAGCTAGTGAGAATTCAAAGGAAGCATCAAGGAAAAAGGAAGTTCAAGAAACACGACACCAAATTCTTTAAATGGTATGACAATTTTAGTTTATACTTTGTTAAAATTATTAGACATTGTGTTAATAACTCGTTGTTGATTAATAAAACCCATGGAAATAGCCTTAGGATTGGGGTTTTAATGAAGTGTTGATGCCTCAAAAATCGCTACAACAACAATGGGGGATAAGCACCCGGTCTGGACCTTAAAGCAGCTCCTTTTCTGTTTGGTGTGGTGGCTCTGACTGGTTTAACTAAGTCTAGTTACCTTCTCCCTATTGCTATTGGTTTATTATGTATCTTTAACTATCAATAGACAGGGGTATCAAATCACTTCTTCTTGCTGATCAGGCAAGAAAACGACCCTTCAGCTTATTTGGGTTCAGCAAAACCACAACTAAAGTTTTGCCTCTTTGAGAAGAGGACTTAAAAGAATGTAGAAATTACTCTAAATGCAAACTTATTCTATAATGCAAGCAAAATAAACTAATCTTAATCCTATCTTAATTAGGCAGATATAGATCTAACCCAACCAAGAACAAGATATTTAAAGTATTGGAATTTGAAATATGTCTTGTTTATAATGAATATCAAGTTAATGAAGTAGTTCAATTAACTAATATTATGGATATCAAAACACATCCTATTGAGACCTCTTATCTGAAATAATAAACCAACAACACTCGGGAAGTAGTTCACAAAAATAATATCGATTGTTAAATCAGTAAATCCAATGATTAAACAATAATATGTGAAAATAGTTCACAACACATTACCATTCAATAAATCAGTTTTATAAGACAGATTTCTAGGTAAATAGTTACTCAGAAATCAGAAATTAATTCATAAGAACAGAGATACATAATAACAACATTGAGACAAATTACCCATATCGACAAAAGTGCACAAACATAAATAAAATGATACATTCATGTTATCATAAAATGGAACTGATGTTTGAAACAATAGTATTAAAAATACCAATTTATTGCATCCATTTCTTTGTCCCTGGTCTCCCACAGCTCTTTACATTGCTTGAACTTCTACCTTCAAAACTAAAGCCACAATAGTGCAAACTTTGCCATCATGCATAACTCAAGATACAAAGGAAAAATCCTCAATAATCCCCAGATCTGAGATTTTCTCTCCTTTCTTCTACAACTCTAAATTCCTATTACAGAAGTGCTTTCAGAAGTCTAAAATTGCAAAGGAGAGCAGCCCCTTATTACATTCTGCAATATGTTATTTATAATATTTGCAAAGGAATTCTTGAGAGGAAAGTTTGTTGAAGAGAAATCTGCCCAACCTAATTTTATTTGCTCAAAATTCCGATCTTCAATTGATAGAGCATTCTCATTGATTGAGATCATTTTCTCCATATCTATTCTACTATTTTCCTGCAAGAAGAAATCAAAATAAATAAAAATGCAACAATAAAACCAAAATATAAATTTTGGCATTAAAATAAATCTAATCAAATTCTATTTAAATAAATGATTGAAAATAAAGTATAAGCTCTCTATTGATATCTGAGATGGTTTAATTGGCCAAGGATATTATTGACGAATGGATCTGCAATTAGAAGAGGCTTGGATAAATGATCTTCTGTATGATTTTTGACCCAATTAATGACCAAATATATTAGTGAAACCTCCTCAGAAATGTTCTCCTTGATTTTATCTTTCCAATGAGCCATCCTGGGCCTCATTTGGTCAAGTAAAACTCATTCTATGAGCTTCCAAAATTGATGAGTCAAATCTGGTATAAATCTGGAAATTCTGTTGCTGGGGTAAAAATCAAAATTTTAATTAAAATCTAATCCTAAATTAGAATTCTAATTAATTCTAATTTAATTATTAA
>APFE030208994.1:0-60641 GCA_000404065.3 Pinus taeda
ACAGGTCAAAGCATATCGGAATCAGATATCATTTCATCAGAGACTATGTTCAGAAGGGAGCTGTGAAGCTTGAGTATATTTCCACCGATGAGCAGGTAGCAGACATTCTTACCAAAGCCTTACCACGGGGCAAGCATGTTTACTTCAGAGACAAGATGGGTGTGGTGAGGAACACCTTCCTCGGTAAGAGGGAGTGTTGAAATTTGGTACCGGAGGACAGGTGGTTCCCTTAGGCTTTGATCTTTGGCCTAGGAAAAGTGTCCAAAAGATTTTAATTTTTCTCCTAAAGTAACTTTATAATTTTTATAAAGTTAAATCTAATTTAAAAAGTGACTTTAAGTGATAAAGTTACTAAGTCTAATTTTAAAGTGACTTTTATAAAGTCAATGAAAAATTAGAAAGGAAAAGTGACTTTGGAAATAAATGACTAGTGGGTCTTTATTAAAGTGGGTGAATTAAAAATTAGAAAGTGAGATTTAAATGTGCATTTAATCTCAGCCATTGATCTAAATCTATTTCAGCCATTGGATTTAGAGATCACCCAAAAGTCACTTGGATCACCCAAAAGTCACTTGGATTTATATTAAAGGAGGAAAAGATCATTCATTCTTTCATGAGCAGATTGGGAGAAGGAGAGCAAGAGAGCAAGGGAGATTTCTGGACAAGAAGGAGAAAGAGGCAGCAGTTTGGCACACATACCAGGCATCTCTTCAGCAAAATCAGAACAGCAGAAAGACAAGTTTCCAGGTGGTCCGTTGGGCTGAAAACGGATAAGTTTGCTTGCTGAAAAAAATCATTTTGCTGTAATTTTTTGCTGAAATTTTCTTGCTGTAAAAAGACATTTTTCAGAAATAAAGAAGAGCTCTCAAACTGGTTTTCCCCAAGAGTTGTAGGGGGTTTTTCCAGGGTCACGTTGACAAAAAATATCAGTGTTTTAATGTGTTTTTATGGCTGTTTATTACTGCTGATTTTTATTTCTGCAATTTCCAGCATTCTGTAAATTTTCCAGAATGTGTTTTCAGCAAAATTTATTTTTCCAGCTTGTTGAATGTATGGTTATGGGAAAGGGCATTTAACTACATGGGAGAAATAAGGAGAAACTGAAAACCGGGGTGGGAAAACAGAAATTTTAACAGTTATGGTACTTGATCCTGATATCTGTCCTCTTGCTTGTCCTTCTTGTTGCCCTTGCTGTTGTTGGACTAACGGAACATCTACTGACTGATCTTCTGTTGGCATCTCTCGAGATTTTCTAAAATATCTATCTTCCATGAACTTTGCATCTCAGCTTACTACAATTTTCCTACTGCTTGGAATGTAGATTCTGTATGCTTTTGAGGTCTCTCTATATTCTACGAGGTACCCCTTTTCTGCAGTTTGATCCAGCTTACTACACTTCTCGTCTGGAATGTGACAATATGCCACACTTCCGAATATCCTAAGATGACTCACCTCCGGTTTTTTCCCTGTGAAGACTCCTTCAGGCGTTTTCTTCCCCAATGCTCTGTGAGGAGTTCTATTTTGGATATACACCATTGTGTTGCATGCCTTTGCCCATAAGAATATAGGCAAGTCCTATTCATATAACATAGCTTTTGTTGCCCCGACAATTGTTCTATTCTTCCGCTCCACTACTCCATTTTGCTATGGATTGTATGGAGTTGTCCACTTTCTTCTGATACCCTCCTTTGCGCAAAAACTTGTGAAGTTTTTATTCGTATATTCTCCACCATTATCAACATTCTGGCAAGGTCAAGCAAAAGTTTAAACAAAAGCGAGACTTTGGATCTGCGAATTTGAAGCAAGGGAAAGGTGCCCCCAAACCACAGAACAAAGGACAAAGCCAAGGCGTAGCGGCGCAAGACAACTTGCCAAAGATGCAAGCAAAGAAAAACGCGGTGAAGTCGAAAAAGGACACGAGAAAGTGGTGTAAGTTCCATAAGAGCTCCACGCACAACACAAGTGAGTGTCGGGCCAAGCAATCACTGGTGCCCGAGCTAAAGGTTTCAGAATCAAATGCATGTTCCGACTCTGAGTCAGAACCCAACAAGGGGAATGACAAAGGGAAGCAGATTATCGATGCTGACCCCAACGCCACCATTGCCACCACGAAGATCCAGAAGGAGGAACTCGAAGATCCAGAGGAGGAGCATCTCTTCCACTCCCAGATGTGGGTAAAGGGCTCCCCACTATAGTTCATTGTCGACGGCGGGAGCCAAAAGAACCTCATTTCGGCAGAGGTTGTGAAGCGGTTGGGCTTACCGACCACAACACATCCACAACCGTACACTATTGGGTGGCTTCACCGAGGACAGGATCTTCGCGTGAGCCAGCAATGTTGCCTTCCATACAACATCAAGCCCTTCATGGATGAGGTATTGTGTGACATTGCTCCCCTTAAAGTTTGTGATGTATTATTAGGACAACCATACTTGTGGAAGCGACATGTTGTGTATGAAATTATGAATCAAGGCCCCGTGTTGTTATTGTTTCTTTGGGAAATAAGTTGTACACGATACCGGAGGTAGCACACCTACCGCCATCTCTTTGGTTGCTGCAAAACAATGCAGTAAGCTCGTTTCCAAAACCGGGAAATTTGTTTTTCTGATGATACGCCCTCAAGGAAAGAAGAAGACGGTGGCCACGACCTCCAGACAGGGCCCCTTCGTATGAAAACTACAGATAGACAAGCTCGTGGAGGAATACAAGGACATCTTCACCTCCCCTGCAGGGGTTCCTCTGCACTATCAGGTCAAGCACTCCATCGATCTGACCCCAAGGGCGCCGCTGCCCAATAGACCAATCATCGGCACTCCATTCTGGAGAATGATGAAATCAAGAGGCAGATTTAGGATCTGCTGCAGAAAGGTCACATCTATCTGAGTTCATCACCCTGTGGGAGCCCAATCGTGTTGGTACAGAAGAAGGATGGGACTAGGAGACTCTGTATTGACTATTGATCGCTGAAGAAGATCATTGTCCATAATAGATACCCGATCCCACGGATTGATAACCTCTTGGACCAATTGTAGGGGGCAAAATATTTCAACAAGATCGATTTGAAGTCAGGATATCACCAGGTACCAATCGAACCCCTTGATGTGTGGAAGACTGCCTTCAAAGCCAAGGAGGGCCTTTTCGAATGTTGGTTATGCCTTTCGGATTGACGAATGCTCCTGCAACCTTCATGAGGCTAATGGATGACATCTTGTAGCCGTTCACCAACTCATTTGTAGTGGTATACTTGGATGACATCTTGATCTTCAGCCAGAGTTGGGAAGAGCACCTCCACCACATCCGACAGGTTCTCCAAACACTGCGGCAACACAAGTTATGTGCCAATTTGGAGAAATGCACTTTTGGCATGACCCAAGTTCAGTGTCTGGGATACATTATTGATGAATAGGGGGTGCATGTGGATCGAACCAAGATCCAAGTCATTCAGGATTGGCCATCTCCAACCACTCTGATAGAGCTCCGCAACTTTCTATGTCTTGCCAACTTCTATCGCAGGTTCATGTTGGGATTTTTTCATATCACTTGGCCCTTGAGTCAAGTCACCAAGGGAGGAGTGAAAGCAAAACTCTTTTGTTCTGAATCTCAACAGAAGGCATTCATAGAGTTGAAAGATTGCCTCTGCACGACACCAGTGCTTGCATTACCAGACTTGCAACAACCATTTGAGGTCGAGACAAATGCCTCTGACTATGCTATTGGGGCAGTCCTTACTCAACACGGGCATCTAGTGGCATATCACAGTGAGACACTTTCAGACACAGTCTGGAAGTATCCTACTTATGACAAAGAGATGTATTCCATAATGCAGGCCTTCTGACAATGGAAGCATTACATTTTGGGGAAGGAAACGTCATTCACACAGACCACCGACCCCTGCAGTTCATATAGACCCAAGGCAAAATTGCAGAATGATCGCGTCCACATAATTGCAACAGTTCCATTTGAATATCAAGTATAAGAAGGGCAGCGGTGATAATATTGCAGATTGCCTCAGTCGACCACCAATCATGGCATTAACCACTGTGCTCAACTCTTGTGGGCATGAGACTTCTAATTGGCCACTTGTCTACAAAAACGACCCAAATTCGGCCACACATACCAGACACTCTTGGAGAGTCAGCATGTTCCAGATTTTCACCTCCAGGATGCCCTATTATGCCATCTGGGTCACCTTTGTGTTCCTTCAAGCAAGCATGCCAAGATGATTTGGGAAGCACACTACAATTGAGCTGCTGGGCATTTTAGGGTCGAGAAAACGGTGGCAGTGCTGTAGAAGTATTTCTATTGGCCAAATCTTCGACAGGATGTCGGGAAGTACATCAGATTATGCACTGCTTGTGCCATTGCCAAACCGACCATCAAGAAACAAGGCCTCTATACCTCGTTGCCTACCCCTAGTCGACCTTGGGAATCCATCTCCATGGATTACATGTCAGGCCTTCCTTCCACTAAGCATGGAAACGACTGTGTTTTTGTGGTCGTCAACAGGTTCTTGAAGATGGCCATTATGGCAGCGTGCAAGAAGAATATCACAGCAAAAGCCATTGCTAAACTCTTCTTTGAACAAGTCTGAATACACTTTGGGATCCCATAGTCTATCATCTCAGATCGGGACAGCAGGTTCCTCAGGTAATTTTGGTCCATTCTCTAGTCGATGCTGGACACCAAACTCACTAAGTCCACAACCTTCCATCCTCAAACTGATGCCCAAATAGAGGTTATCAACAGGATGATCGTACACATTCTGCGCATGTACAACTCAAAGCATCCACGCACATGGGACGAAAGCCTCCCCTATGTTCAGTACAGCTATAACAGGGCTCTCCACAGCTCGACTGGCGACAACCCTTTTCAGGTGGGCTTGGGATTCCAATCATTATGTCCCATTGATGTGGCCATGCCATTTGCAACTACCCACGCAGATTCGGATCATGTCTAGTCTGAAACAGATAAGGCAAACAACTTCATTGAGCACATCCAACATATTCGCTAGTAGGTCCATGACATTATGGAGAAATGAAATGCCAAGTACAAGCGGTGACATGATCAACATCGGGTGCCACACATGTTTCAAGTGGGCGACAAAGTCTGGTTGCATTTGCAAAAGGAACGCCTTACCAGAGCCTATCGGAAACTTAGACCACTCTGATATGGTACTAAGACCATTACCAACACTGTGGGAGACAATGCATTTGAGCTCAGCATTCCCCCATTACTAGACACATCTGACAATGCAGAGCAACATGATCCAGATTACCCACAGTATCATGTTCATTCTGTCGACGTTTCAAACCCCAAAGGGGGTCCATCATCAGGACTAATTTTGATAGAATATGAATGATAGTTCCTTGAGACAAGAATCTTGCAACCAGAGTATAAATAAACCTAGATCTCTTCTCTCAAGGAACTATCATTCATATTCTATCAAAATTAGTGATGATGGATCCCCTTTGGGGTTTGAAATGTCGATAGAATGAACATGATACTGTGGGTAATCCAGATCATGCTACTCCAAAAAACTACCACAAAAACTTAAAATCTAACAATGCAGAGCAACTCACACCCATAGAGTTGAATCAGATTGCTTGGAACAAGTTGCAACTGATTGGATCATGGACACAGATCAAGCACATTCGCCAGCAGAATATCCAACTGCATTGAGTTGTCAAAGCAGACCAACTCCTTCACCAGGGACCAAGTTCAACAGAAGTTTCCTCATCTCATGGAGAAACTCAACGCAATGGGGACCATTGCTTCCTAAAGGGGGAGGAATGATCCAGGCGTATATTGGTGGCCACCTGCCAATTTCACTTGAAACCCCACCATTGCTTCTTTTAGTTTGTCAGTTTCCTTAATTGTAGCACAATTTACTATTTTTAGTAGTTTTTCGGGTCCTAAACTTCGACAGCCGTTTTGAGGTCCTAAACGACATTTTTTGGGAAAATTGGGAGCAACATGAGACTATGGATTGATGTGGCTCTTCCCAAAGTTGTAGTTCTCGGATAGATCTTTCTAACGAGATATTGTGCGCGTCAAACGGAGATCGTATGCCAAAGTTACGACCTCGGGAAGTTGATGTACTAATTTACCCAAACGTCGGGTTAGGTTTTTGGATGTTTAGGGTTTTCCATTGTTTCTCAACAATAAATAGGCCTTCGAGCTTCATTGTAAGAGAGTTCAGAGGCATGTAGCCGCCACATCTGTTCTCAGAGATAAGCAACCATCGCCCTAGCTGGTTTATTTCCATTGTTGTTTGTAAGCATATTTTAGTGTTTTACATTAATGAAATGAAGTATTATTTCTGTTGTATCTCCGTGTTTATGGTTATCTCTATAATTTGTTGCATTCCTGTTTAAATCTGGATCATTCTTTTTCTATCTGAAACACTATGGTGCCTCTCCCTACTGGAGTACACTTCGTTTTGTTTCCCATAGTGATCTGGAAGTCCATCTTCTCTTCTTGATAGCTAGGAAGTACTCTCATACTCCAGTGATGTGAGCGGAAGCCCCACTATCAATATACCAAACACCTGTTGATGTTGAACTTGACAAACATGCGAATTCTTCTTCCAATCTAGAAGATAATACATCTTGACTATCCATGTTGTTCCATGCTATTCTCCTCAACAATGTACTTACTACTGCAAGACACTGCGTTTTCGCTGGAGATTTGCTCTGCAAAAGAACCACAGTTTCTCCCTTTGCCTCTGACAACCCTTTGATCTGGAGATTGATTCTTTTCCAACTCAGTCAAAGAATTAACTCTCCCTTGAAATCTCATCTGCCTAGCCCAAGGACTGTGCAGCGTTCTGGGGACTTCGAGAAGCTGCTTACATAGTGCTATGTTGCTCCCTTTTCTTTTGCACTAGATCTCTCCTGCCTTCTGTCAATGCTTTGATACGATGTGAAAATCTGGAAATTCCAAATCCTACTGCACCGGCTGATACTATTTCTTCTATTTGTTAATTTACTGAAACAAATTATTTGCAATTGTCTACAACAAATATTGAAATACATACACTGCAGTCTTCACAAATTAATTATTGTGGAAAATAAATGTAAGGAAAATAATAGCACAACAATAACATATTAACACAACTATTTTTGGATAGTTATCCCCTGAAAAAACAAATGTGGGAAAACTGGTGCAACAGATGAGGGTTTCTTTTATTATTCTTCAACGAAATCTCATGTACAATCTACAAATAGCAGAATAGAAGAAGAATCATTAAGATAAATATTACAAACAAATTTCTCCACTCCACAGTGAATTTCTGACACCTGAGAGGACCTATTGCCCTCACACTAGCCACACTGTGTCACCCTCTCTGCAGTGATTGCGCTTTTTTTGCGTCACTGCCTCTGCGTGGGTGATCTACGCCCCTCTTTTGCGCTGCCTCTTCCTGTCATTTCCTGCACTCTCAACTATTGCTAATACCCTCTCTCTCACACCTGTAACTCACCCTTTGATTCGATTTCCTCTTGCTGAACTTCAACCAGTGAGAAAATCGATCTACTTGGGCAGCTGGGTATCTACCTGGTGTGTTTTTCAAATGCCACCGAAGTCCTTATAATCCTTTCGTTGATCAATCAACGACCCAGATTAGATTCTAATCAATGGCTCAAATCATTTTGACTTTATCCTTGTCTTCTTCTAGAAGTTCCACAACTAGTTTAATTAATACCCTTTAATTATTTTAATTTCCTGAGTTTAGACTTAGGCATTCATTAAAAATAATTAATTAATTTAATAAAACTGTCTCCGGGTGGAATTTCCCAAAACGATTTCGGGTTATTCTGGAATACATGTGTCCTAGCCTCCCTACAAATTTTGAGGCTTAGAGCACATCTGATGCCACCAGAAATCAACATTGGAAGGGTGAGGATGGGTCTGGTCTGTCACCCTCCTCAAGTGAGCCAACCTCTCGTCGTACTAACGAATTCCACCCCAAAATTTCTGCACACTGAATTTCCCTTGAGCCATGGATTTGTCTACGGTTTCACCCATCACTACGCATTCATACCCAATCCTCCCATGTTTTTGTTGGCTACCCACAACTAGGCCAAGATCAAGGCTATGATACCACTATAATGTTCCTAATGGATAATTTACAATGATAACAAAAACATGCAACACAATTCAGCACACAAAAAATTTCATTAAACACCACGAAACCATAAATGCTCCAAACACGCCAACATGGGCCGAATTTTATTATGTAAATCTGTTGGAGTACAATATGAAATAGAAAGAGTGTACTTGGGCTTGTACAAGGCAAGCTACACGAAGTGAACAAAGTTCGTTCTTCAAGTTAAATACTCCAGAAGACTTGGAACAAGAATATATATTAAAAATGTTTGAGTAAGAATGTTGTTACAATTGAGAGTGAAGGGCCTGCTTATATACCCTACGCAGGTTTCCCTTTATGAATGGTCATGTCTCCTTAAACATATCTCTTTGTTTAACTAATTATTACTTTAATCACATATTATTGTGATTATTATTTATTATCTATATTTATTATTTTTACATAATTATATTCATAACATTGTCTTCCTCTTCAAAAAGCTTTGTCCTCAAAGCTTGTTGATGAAAGGGCTTGATATCTTTTTCTGCTATGAATGTCTTTGTCAATACTAGTTGATATGATCCTTGGAGTGATATATAAAATTGTTGCACGAAGGAAGGATATGACCATCCTAAATTAATCTTTTGTGAAATCTTTTGATTACTGAAAACTTGTGATGTACTGTTATCATGAAATTGAGTTGTGCACACTTTAGTGTTCTTCGGAACATAAGTTTGTTGTTTATATTCTGAGTGATACAGATTTGTAGATTGATTGAGATGTTTGTTCTTGTGATTCGGATGTAGATAAAGAGTTCTTTTGGTTTCCATTATCATGTGTGTGGTTAGATTCTAATTTACTTCAGGTTCCGATGTCCTCGAGTTGGTTACAAAATCTTCACTTGGAATTTCCTTCATCTCAACATCTAAGTGTGTTTTTCTTTAACTGACACGTCTTCTTCTTGAGTTGTGATATTCACTGGATAAGTATTAATTCCATTTTCTTCAACTTGAATTTCTTTATTTGAAGAATTCAACGCTTCCTTCTCAATAAGTTGTTGTAACTTATTTTCCAACCAATTTTTGTCATTCTTCTTAATTTGTGTTAATAATTTTTCACCGTGGTTTTTATGTTGAAATTTCTAAGTCTGACACGTTAGAAATCCCTATTGCATTATCTGGTTTAATTTCTCCTACTTGTTCATTCCATTAACAAGTTATTTAAAAATATAAATACTGAAATAAACACAAATGCAACCTTAACTCATACAAATCAGCAACTGAAATACTAACATAAACACACAAGGGACACCATTATTTTTGGACAATTGTCCCCGGAAAAACCCAATGCAGGAAAACTGGTGCAACAGTTCTGAGGGTTTTATTATTATGCAAATTCTTAAGTACAACTAGGGTGCTAGAACTGACTCACACAACAGAGATTGTTACACAGGAGTAATACCCCTTCTTAGAGACAGATATTCAGCCTCCAGCGCTAGTCTGCCCCACGAATATCCTTCCGACGCTTCCTCTTGGCCCTACGTCAACCCTGCTAGCTTCAACTCAACTCCTGAAGGCTCGCGTCAACCTTCAGACCCTCTGTGTCAACTCTCTGGCTCTGTTTCACCCACGTAGGCCCCTCAGCCTTTGCGCAATCCCCAGCTGCCTCCGCGTCAGCCTCTTCAGTCACTGCGCTGACCCTCTGGCACTATCCCTGCCTCTTTGCTATGCACTCACTGCCCCTCGCTGCAATAGATCACTTGTTCTAATTTTCTCAGCAAGCCCTGCGCCAGAAAATCATATTGACTAATCAATCTTGGTGTATCTCCAACTGACCCTCAAGCCTCCTCTTATACTTTTCCTATTGAGTTTTCAAAGACCGAGATTAAGTCTCTAATCAACGACTAAGATTAGATTTGGCTTGATCCATGTCATTTAGAACATTCTCACCCAGTTTTATATTTTTTTTTCTCTGCAAATATTAACTTCTATTAACTGAAAGGCAAAATATTTTTACATATGAGCGAGGCGTGACAACACTCGACAAACCAAAACTGCCCCATTACAGACATAAGCTGGGGAAAACAGTTACAGAGTGCAAGAGACCAGAAAGCATACATAGAGAGAGACATGCGTCGCCGAGAAGGAAAACTGAGCCAGCATAGAGACCCAAAAAACATTGCAACCCAGCAAATACAGAGTCATCAAATTCCCATCTGGGAGCCAAAAAACAGTAGGAAAATTGCATAGAAACCTGACCATACGTCTGAGGCCGGAGCCGAAACAAAAAGAGACAGTTCCAAGAGGCGTTACTTCTCTTTTGCTGGGTCATTGTCCTTCTTCTCATCCCGAGCAGTGTCGCCATCCTTAAAACCTTCATTATCGCTTAAGTCGCTGTCAGGGATTGTTATGGCATGTTCCGCTTCGCCATGAGTTTTGTCCTCAGCTGCAGGTCCTGTGTCGTCCAGAGGAGGAAGATTTTTGAGACAAGCCTCCTGTTCATCTTTCTCTTTGTCCCAATTTTCCTTGTTGTCAGTGTCCAAGGAATTCTCATTGCCAGGAGAGGGATCAGGGGCGATGCAGGTCAAGGGGGAGACAAGGTTTTCCTCTTCCGAGAGTATAAGGGTGATGTGGGGAGTTACCAAGGGCCTGTGCAGGGTACTTTGAAACTTGAAGTGCGTGGTTTGAAAAGCACTATTTGGCCTAGGCTTTCGACCAGAGCTAACAGAAGGCCCAACTTCATGGGCGGGGGAGGGATTGAACGGTTCCGTCACGGTTTCCATGGCCAGACCAACTGGAGGATGCAGACGGTTGTCACGACGTCCCCCAGAACGATGCCTTTTGCCAGAATGAACCATGATAACAGAATGAAGGTAGGCCTCTAAAGGATTATGGAGAAGGATGCCCAACAAAGCTATCGACCAACACCACCGAGCTATCGACCAACACCACGGTGTCACTGAGCGTATAGACAACCACGAAGATAACAGACATATACAGAGTGCAAAAATCCAGAACAGGGGAGAAATTACCCTTGAGAGAGATGGTTGTGAGCCTGCGGCAATGCCCCGAATTTATACCATCACCCACAGCTCCCGTAAACCTGGTTCTAATTCCGCACAGCAGAGCACAAAGCTGGGTGAAAGAACCATGGATCGGCATGATTATAACAGGATGCATGTTGCATCGTTCAACGCAGGACTTAAATGCAAATCCCCTTCCCAATCTCGCATTAATAACCATTCCTCGCTCGCATGAGTTAACATCCCGGGAGGCCACGCTGCTCTGCAGCTGGCAGTACTGGGTATTAACTACCTGCATGGAGATCCGCGGTACCACATCTGCCACCCGGATCCGGGATCACCCAGTTTTATATTAATATCCATTAATATTTTAATTTTCCTAAGTTTAGACTTAAGAACCCCATTAAAAATATTAATTATTTGAATATCTCTCCAATCGGGTGGAATTTCTCCAAACCAATTATGGGTCTTGGAGATCTTATGTGCCTTAGCCTCTCCACCAATTTTCATGGTTAAAGCACATCCTATGCTACCATAAATCAACACTCCCTCTTAGCGAGGAATGTGCTCTAGTAATGCTCCATCATTGAACATCACACTGATCCTTCCACACCAGTACCTGTGCTGATGCTTGCCTTGCTGCCTCACATCATCTACACTGTTGCTTCCTTTGCTGCTGCCCATGACACTACCACTGCCACTATTACATCTGTACTGCAACTCCCTCTCACTATGTTGCCCATGCTGCCCCTAGCATTGCCACTGCTAACTGCTGCACTGCAACTCAGTTACTGAGAAGTAAGTAACTGATCCACCCAATTACTGACATCCCGGTCAATCTGGAAGCCTCATGAAACTGAAGCTACTATCCTGTGCTCCCTCTGCTGCCACTACACTGCTGTATACACCTTTGTGCCTCTCACACTATTACAACCTCCACTGTGTTGCCTTACATTCCTGCACCCAAGCACTGCCTTGCTACTCCACTACACTTTGCTCCACCCAACCTCTGTCATCCTGCGACTGTCGTTAAGGTCTCTTGTAGCCGGATATGATCCAAGAGTTTGGGCACCTCAAAGATTGTGCCCTTAGTATGTAATCCTCCTGACTACAACTCAATGTCTTCCCACCTCTTCTCTAGAGGTGCATGAGCACTCATGGCATAGTCGTCATCAGTCTTGACTTCTTTTTCCACCTTAGCCGGAGCTGCCTTGGAGTCAAAAGCCTCTCCCTTGTTCTTCTGCCTGGGATGCTGGGATGCATAATGTCCCAACTCTCCACAATGGAAGCACTTCACCTTGAGGATATCCTTCTTCTTCCCCTTCCCTTGTTGTCTCGCAGATGCTAGAGCTGCATCCTCCTCCTCCTCTTTCTTAATTCAACCTTTTTTGCCACTACTCCCCGCCTTGGTCGACTGTCTGATCTCTTCTTGGTGAATAGCTGCCCACATCTCTTCCCATCCTAGAAGAATAGCTTTGCCCAAAATGCCTTGGACAAATGTCTCCCACTCCTCGGAGATTGCATTCAGGGTGGTCCTCACCATGAACTCTGGATCGGGTGTAGACCCTATGGAAGTAAGTTGGTCACGAATCTCAGCAATCTGAGGAGGAATAGATCTATCTGCTCTCCCTTCTGCATCTGATATGACCACAACTAATTCTCCAATAGCATCTTCCGCTGCACGGAAGTGCCCTGATACAAGGTCATCAGAGTATCCCACATCTCCTTCATTTTGTTCTTTTCAGCAATATGTGGTACGACATGATCCTTGACCCCGTCTACGATTATGCACTTTTCCCTCACCATTGCATCCTCATACTTCTCATTATCAGCTGGGTCGACTGGGATATCCACGGTTCTCAAGGCCAAGCCCTTGATGTGATGTCGATCCAGGACTGCCAAGATCTTGGCCTTCCAGAGTGACAAAGTTGGAAGCCCTGTCCAGCCTGTCTTGATCCCTCAGTCCGTTCACTGCCATTTCCGCTCCTCTTCTGGACTCCCTCTGAGTTTCAACTTCCCCCCTAGAAATTTGTCTCTAAGTCCTGATTTCCTTGTTGGAAATCTTCCCACCAAATATCAAACCGATCGTCTCTAATCCTCCTCGCAACTGCAACTCGGATCTGGATTTCTTGGCTAGAAATGTATCAAGGTAGCGACTCCCTCTACCTTGTTTTTGTCCCGTTAAGTACTATTCTGTTTCGACAGAAACAACACCACACCAACTTCCCAACCACAATCCGCCCATAGCTCCCTAGGCCCCAACAACTGAAGATACTGAGCTTTCCAACTCTGCGTAATCCCAGCAAAGGCTGATTTGCTCCTTTGGCCAACTGCGTCAACCCTACCTAGCTAAGTAAGATGACGTGGCTCTTCGTGAACCTCTTCTGCCTCTCTCTGCCTTTGTGTTGGCCCTCTTCTTGGATTAAAATGATGGCGCAGGCCCTCGGTGTCATTTCTTCTCTGTTGCCTTCTGGTTAAGAGCAACTCTGTCTCTCGAGACAGCTATTACTGCTGCAAATTTCTGATATCGCTAATGCCTTCAGTCCTCCTGTGATCTGCAATGCTCTGACACCATGTTGAAATTTCTAAGTCTGACACGTAAGAAATCCCTACTGCATTATCTAGTTTAGTTTCTCCTACTTGTTCATTCCATTAACAAGTTATTTATAAATATAAATATTGAAATAAATACAAATGCAGCCTTAACTCATATACAGATCAACAACTAAAACACTGAGATAAACACACAAGGGACATCGTTATTTTTGGACAATCGTCCTCAGAAAAACCCAATGCGGGAATACCGATGCAACAATTCTGAGGGTTTTATTATTATGCATATTCTTGAGTACAACTAGGGTGCCAGAATTGGCTCACCCAATAGAGATTATTACACGGCAGTAATACCTCTTCTCGGAGACAAATATTCAGCCTCTCAGCGCTAGTTTGCCCCACGGAAATCCTTTCGACGCTTCCTCTTGGCCCTGCGTCAGCCCTGTTAGCTTCACCTCGGCTCCTAAAGCCTTTGCGTCAGCCTTCAAACCCTCTGCGTCAACTCTCTGGTCCTCTGCATCACTCACGTAGGCCCCTCATCCTCTGTGTAGTCCCCAGCTGCCTCTGGATAACTCTAGCTACCTCTGTGTCAACCTCTTCAGTGACTACATTGACCCTCTGGAACTATCCCTGCCTCTTTGCTATACACTCACTGCCCCTCGCTGCAACAGATCACTTGTTCGAATTTTTTGAGCAAGCCTTATTCCAGAAAATCGAACTGACTAATCAATCTTGGTGTATCTCCAACTAGCCCTCAAGCCTCCTCTTATACTTTTCTTGTTGAGTCTTCAATGGTTGAGATTAAGTCTCTAATCAACGTCTGAGATTAGATTTGGTTTGATCCATGCCATTTAGAACATTCTCACCCAGTTTTATATTAATACCCATTAATATTTTAATTTTCCTAAGTTTAGACTTAGAAACCCCATTAAAAATATTAATTATTTTAATATCTCTCCAACCGGGTGGAATTTCCCCAAACCATTTCTGAGTCTTGGAGATCTTATGTGCCTTAGCCTCTCCACCAATTTTCATGGCTAAAGCAGAACCGATGCTACAACAAATCAACACTTTAAGTCGAGAAACTTCTCATTTTGATCAGAAGTGATTTTTTCATTTTTTTTTTTTGCATATTTTGTACTACTTTTTTACCTTCTTGAAAAATTACTTTTGAAATATCTTGTATGTCCTCGAGTGTTACTGAATTTGGCTTCAATGTAACTACATGGAGTGTTATTTTCTTCTTCCTGTAGGAAAATGTTAAAAACTTATTTGTCTTATTTAAGATGATATATCCTAGAGTTTGCGTCCAAGGTGAACCCAAAATAATGTCCCCTTGATTGCTCCATAGGGTTTGAACTAAGAATTGATATAGATGTATAATCCTCAATGTTTAAAGTGTAAATTCATTGTCATATTTTTTGTTGCCAAAATAGTGTAATTTTTTTATTATATGTGATTCCAGAATCATTAATTGGTTTGCGATTTTAGGCGTTATATAATTTTTTTCTTCGGCAGGTGAGATAACAATAGTGACATATTTTCCCACAATAGACCCTTTAATTCTAGATAACATTGAAATATAATTACCTGAAGTTTCTGGAAATTTTCCTTCTTTCAATTCTGAATTAGATGTCTTTTTTTTCTTTTCTTTTTTCAGAGATCAACTTTATTTGTATTAGTCAATAATTTGGTTTTTTCCTCCTTTTACTCTTGTTTTGAGTTACTTTTAATCACTTCAAGATTTATTTATTTTTAACTTTTTAAATATCCTTTATAAATATTTTTTTTATCAATTAAAAAATATTCCCTTTTTATACTTTTCAAAAATTTCCTACCTTAGTAGAAGTATAATGCCCCTTTACAAATTTAGGAGTATAATAGTTTATTTCCTTTTTACCTTTATAATTACCTTCACAGATTTTCCCCTAATCCTCTTTTAATATCTTTGCATAAAATATAAGACCCTTTTTATACTTTTCAAATATATATTTTCCTTTAAAATATATTAAAAACTCTTGTAGTTTCTGAATTCCCGAAGTCTGTAAAACTAAACGCCCTTTATATATCCATTGACGTTGTTTTATATATGAATTGCATAATTTTTTTTTCAATTTTTTCTGAATGAAGAACCCAAAACACATTTAAGTGGGCAATGACTACTTGATTAATTGATTAAATCAATTAAGTGACTGGTTAATTTGTGAAAGTTGTGATGTTCGAATTCACGTTTTTTAGTAAGCCTGCAGATTGTTTTGAAGGGAAGGGATGGCCAGTAGAAGGCGGATAGGACACATTGTATAGTTGAGCAGTGTAAGGTGACATCGGATGGCAGCTACAGAGCCAACACGTTTGAGAGGGTTGCTAACAGGAGAAAGTTGAATCTCAGCAGCGTGGGAGAGTCGATGGGGATGGCAAATCCTATTTCCAACTCTACTGCAATATAAATGCTTCTGACATGCAAGGGGAATAGGGGTTTCCTTGCTGCTAAAATGCCAAAGTCAACTTTGAGAGAAATATAAATGCAAGGCAACCCCTATTCCCCTTGCATGTCAGACTGCATTTATATTGCAGTAGAGTTGGAAATAGGAATCGCCGATGGGGATGGTGGTAGGTACGGTGGTGGTTGAATCTGTGGTCCCAGCGTCGTGGGGGAAAATGAACTATTGGCAGTAGACTGGTCGTTTTCTATTTTGTTCTAACGACAAGTAATTTGGCAGGTGCGGGACCCTAGTGTCGAGGTGTTTTTTGCGTAGTAGCTAACAGTGCAAAAAGGCGGCTGAACGTCGAGTGGGCAGGAGTAAGTGTAAATTTTTTACTTTTTATTTTTTCATTATAAATATATATATCTATTTTTTTAATAATAAATTTTTTTTTTCAACCTTTTTTTTATTTTGTTTTTGTTTATTTTTTTAACTTTTATGTTTGTTTTTTTTTTTTAATTGATTTTTCTTTATATGATATACTCTCTTTTTATTTTTTTTCTTCTTTAAAAAATGGCCAAGGGCCTTTGATGAAATCAACAATAGAGAAACTCCAAAAGTGTAGCTAAATACTTCAATTTTGACGGCAACAATGTTGATGAAACTTTGATGGCCAAGGGCCTGGATCGGAGAATGTGGCTCTATGCAGCGGTGGAGCGACCAGAGGATCGAACTACTCTCTAATACTAAATGGAAAGAACAAAGTTTGACCTTAAATTAAATACAAGACTTGGAATATGTAGATCTCCATTGAGATACAATAATATATATTAAAAATGTATGAGTTAGAATGATATTACAATTGAGAGTGAGGGGTCTGCTTATATGCCCTAGGCAGTTGTCCCTATATGAACGGTCATGTTTCCTTAGACATGCCTTTTAGTTTAACTAATTATTACTTTAATTACATATTATTTTGATTATTATTTATCATTTATATTTATTACTTTTACATAATTCTATTCCTAACACTACAAGCCTCAGGTGAATGATCTGTCAATGCCCAACTACTGTAAGAGCTTCCCCTACAAAAATCTGCGCTGACCCTTGTAATTCTATGTTGCTGGTTGTGTTGAGATCAATGTTTGACCGTCAAAACTGCTCAGAAAATTATGCCAAATTATTTCTAAAATTCCTGTAAAAAACCCAGAAAGGGTTTTGGCCAATTCTACTGACCGTCTCGGACTCAAAATTTCAGCTCTCCTCCCACTGGCTGTCAGATAATTTTTCTATTTGGAGCACCAAAACTTTCCCAAAAATTCTTCAAAATTGAGAGCCAACTCCTTGACCCCTGATCGTTAAAACCCAGAAATGTTTTGGGCTAATTCCGACCTCTCAGAATTACCCAAAATTGATGCTATGCCCTCCTCAGTAGAGACTGCGTCCTCAGTGGCTCTATTTACTGCAAACTCTCCTTGTTTCTCCTCAATCTGCAATAGGAATTGTTTAAGAATTTTTCATGGATGTAGGGGAGAGGCTTTACATCAAATCCCGACACACGATAGCTAAACCTAGCTCCACAAAAACGTTGTCCAGTGACCCCCTGTGCAAACCCTAGGAAGATAAATTCGTTCCCCTCAATAGCAGTCACCTCCAACTCCAAACTTTCCATAAAGGCTGAGCTCTCCCTCATGCAACTCCCTGAAAAATACCCTCGAAAGCTAGCTAAAATGAGTGGTACAATTTCTCCACTACGTCCTTCCTGGAGTACGAATTGGCTGAGATATGCTTCAATACTCCACAACCCTCTCACCAAATAGCAATGGTTAGCTTTCCTAGGGTGGCACTCAAAGTCCACCGAAAGAAGGGTGAATTCTCCCCTTGGAAAACTCTATGCTACATAGCACTAGTGACCCAGCTAAAGTTTAAATAGCTTGAGCAACAAGGAAAATAGAAAATAACAAAAGATCCCAATAGCTTCTATGCTCCTTCTATTTATAATTTCTTCTTGCCTCCTCATGTGAGTCCCTCCATCTAATATTTTGACCTCCTTCCCTTAGCAATTTGATTTTCCTAAGGGGTTCGAATTCCCCTTTTTGGGTGGCCCCACATCCCCCTACCAATTTAATTTTTCATTTTCTCTAACGTTGGTGGTCTCCATCTCTCCAAAAAAAAAGTGGGGACTCCCTCCACCCACTTTTCCTAAGTTTACATGCCAAAATATTTCCCAACACCCAATTGCAAAACTAGAAATTCATCTTAACAAAATTAATTTAATTGGGGACATTACAGTGTTGTTGTAGCATCATGGACAATATATGCCATTCATTATTATCTCCATTATATTATATCTTTGGGTTATTTTCATGTGCATATGCAGTTATAAAGTCCTATATGGGGGAGAGCTCCTGTAGCCTTCGTGATTTGGAAATCTAAATACACCGTGCAGTTTGCATTGAGTAATTATGGCACAGATACAATTTGGGTTAATGAAACCTGATCTAAGTACCTGCTTCTTTTTGGCCGTGGATGTTAGGAGATCTGCAAGATGCCAGGCTTCCTGGTTTTGGGCTTCTTATTGCTCCTCTCCCATGTTTTACCTATTTTTCAAAGAGATCTTCAAAAGTAGTCTCCCATATGCCGAACTTTTACAAATAGAGATTTTAGAATTATGGGTATATCCTACTGATTTACATGTCACACTGTTGGTTGGAGTCTGCAATTCCATTGCTGTTCCATTTCTTTGAGAAAGTAAATAGCATTTTAAATATTCCTGTAGAGGGTTGTTGTACTTCAGTATGTAGCTTTGTTGATCGACAAATACCCATCTTCGTTTAAGCTCTGTTTAGCTTCCTCATCTATAAACAGCAAAGTTGCAAACATTTCAACATTCACCTTTCTAGCATTCACTAAATTTCTATTTGGGATCAATATGTACGTTTCAAGCATAGAGTGTCATTCTTCAGAAGCTTCCTGACTATAACTGATTCTAATGTCTAACTACGAGTGTCTTCTAAAATGAAAAACATGCACAAGTTATGATGACAAATGTTGATAATTGTCTATAATATTGCAAGTTCTGATCCCTTTTTAACATTTTCATGGCCCTTTATTCCAGGCTGCAAAGATCTGTAACAACTTAGCCATGGCAGTTTCTATGGCTGGGATATCTGAAGCTCTTGCTCTTGGGCAGCATCTGGGCATTAGTGCACTAACTCTATCGAAAATATTCAATTCTTCAAGTGCTCGTTGTTGGAGCAGGTATTGCGTTCTCTAGTTTATCACCATTAGTAATTGTTAAAATGATTTCAGATTTCAGTGAAGTCCAGAGTTGGGTTAGGGTTGCAGGCTTCTTCATACATGGGGTCCATTTAGCTAATGTTCCTTGACTTACAGTTTTTTACTTGTTTCAAAACAGAAAATAAAGTGCATAATGACAATAGTAATTTCCAGAAGCATAGACAGTTCGCGAAACAGGATAGCTTGTTTTCCTTCTTGGGATGTTAACTTTTTGAAAGTAGGATAGATCTGTGTGTACCAATAGAAATAATGAGGTTGTGTTTCTTCTTAATCTGTTATTTTTAGCTTGTCTTCACTATTTTATTAAAACACACATATTTGTATTTTTGTACTAGCATGCTTTTAGCAAAAAGATCCTCCAAGGATCAAAAGTCAGTAATGTTGTGTACCTAAACCATTTTGTACTCGTTAGTAGACTGTGTACATGAGCCATTATGTATATACGCTCATGAATTTGTATCTTATATTACCAGGCCTTTATAATATCATCTTCAATATTTATAAAATGCCTCTTTTATGTAATGAGGATCTTATTTCTTTCATTAGCGACCTAATCTTTATTTAGTGTTTTTGTCTCTTTATGGTGTAACTAGGGGAAGCTCCCCTTCCCATTTGTAACTCTTATCATTTTATCAATATAATCAGCCGGTTTCCTCAATTACTTGGATTTGTAGGTTTAATCCACCCTCAGGTGTGCAGATGCTCCCACTATTTTCTTTGCTTTTGGATTTTTATTTCTGTTACTCTTATTTTTTTGTTTCAGTTATGTCAATTGCTGCAGTAATAATTCCATTTTGGTTAAAAAGACACTGCAGGTGATGAATTGTTGGAGTATAAAACTCTAATACAACTCAACGCAATAATTTCAATAAAGTTGCATTATATAAATGACTAATCGAGTATTAGACATAAGTTAATTAGATATCATTAAATGAGGTAGTGAGGTCATATGGATAACTCAACTACGTAATGAACCAAATAAAAGGGGATCAACTGCATTGTTTCAAATGGCTCCATTCATGATAGAATAATATTTCATAGCTTATGTATATTGTGAGTCCATTTTCCACATGGTGTTAGAACAGAAAGATTATAAGTCCAAGTTGATTCAAATCTTGCATAATTGAAAAGTTAGAAGCAGTGTTGCAAAGTTCAAACACCCCGGTTTTATTGTGAAATCTAGATTTTTTGGCCTAGCCAATGTTTGCAGATTTTTACTGATATTTTGGTGGTATCTAACTTTTGCCGATGTTAACAATTTTTTACCAATATTCTCTATTTTTACGATTTTTTGGTTTTTTGGACCCTTGCCGATTTTGTCCCGATGCTAATGTTTGGAACATTGGTTAGAGCTTGATGATATTAAATCACCCATCAATTTTTGTGCTTTCACAAAAGGTAAGGGAAGATATTTGATATATTGTATTTATGAAAGTCAAAATAAAAAGCAGATGAAATAATTTATAAAGTATTTAAACTTTGTAAATGTATGAATTATAAATTGGTTGACAAGTTGAAAAGGCCATGATACTTGAAGGTAGAAGTGCTTATAAGTATGTATAGCAGTTCATTAAACTTTTGCTGTTTCCCATTTTTGCATTTCATACCTTTTTTAAAACCAGTTTCTCCATAGAAATTAAACTTTAAGATTGTAAGAAGTTACAAGAGGAAATTACGAAATTAGCGTCGCACAAAATGAACCCATAAATGTTGTTTTTGTTCAATGTAGGAATATCAATTCACAAACATATGTTGATTAAATTTTGGGCAAAGCAAGACATTTGAACGTTAACCAATTTTTGCTTCTGATTTCTGTGAAACTGTATTCCAAAGTTCATGTATGTGATTTATGTCAAATGCATTGCAGTGATACTTACAATCCCGTGCCAGGATTTATGGAAGGACTTCCTTCATCAAAATATTATGAGGGTGGATTTTCGTGTAAACTTATGGTATCATTTCTACATAATTTCCTTCTGTATTTTTGACTAATTATTAAGATAGGATTAAGAATTTGACATTTAAACTAAAATGCTTTCATGCAATTAGAATATGAATTATTTTGGCAGTTCTTAGAACATTATTTACTATGGAACCACTATATTTCTTCTTTCAATGATCATTTCTCTTTTCATGACGGGCATAATATGTTAAAAAAGTTTATTTTACAGATTTCTAGAACTATACGTTTAAAGAATTTGAGATTCCAGGGTATGGCCGAAGATAAAAGCCTTCATGTGGTTAGAGAAAAAAATAGGATTCTAATATATGGTAAAACTCTTAAGAACCTTAAGAATTGCATATTGATGCATGGGCCAGCCACCAAGTTTGGCCAAGACGTGGTGGAAATTTTAACAAGTAGATGAAGAGGACTTGTTACACCTCATATTGTTTTAGGTTTCACATTGTTATTTTCATCACATTGATGGGGTTTTGAGTTGGTACCATGGAGCATTTGGATGGATTTAGGCCTTGTTGTCACCCGAATTGTATAGACACCATGAAAACGCTCAAGGCAAGGGATGTCATTCTGCCGCCCACTCCGTTCTAGCTATCTCCCAATAGCAGGGTATGGGGGGTAGTCCCTATGGAATGAGGCGAAAGAAAGTAAGTTGAGAAATCAACTGACCTGGGAGACACAGATGAGTGGCCTAGCCACTCGATTGGAATTAAACAAGATTATGATTAAATTAGATTTTCTATTATGAGACTAGTGCCTTAAAGGAGTCACAAATTCTTGCTTCTTATAAATTAAAATCAAATAACCAGACGGACACCTGCTGCTCGAATGATCGAGTAACCTATGTGAGATGCTTATGCAAGAGATTATGAGTGACTTCTATCTTGGATTAAGATTAATAGATTACATAAGTACTTATGTGAGATTTATCTTAAGAGTACTCAACAATGTTACGATGCAATCTTAAACAAGATAGACTTCAAGAGATACACGTGTAAGCTTCAACCAATTCACCAATTAAAACAAGATGTTATGCCAAGCTATGAGATCGTTGAGATTAACCAATTTCAAATGTATCTCAACAATAAATATTCAGAAAATTCAGACTCGATTAATGTTATAACGACAATAAGAAAATGCTAAACCAATAATGTTTATGCTTGCCCAAGCTCACAAAAATATGTCAACTTAGAAAATATGTATGTTAGTTTTCTCAAGATATATCTTTCAGTGAAATTTTAGATCTGAATTATAATTTGCAGCAGGAAGTTAACCCATGGATCAACAAATAGTGATGTCAACACCAATGCCCAAAAATACTTAAAAATTGTAAAAACTGTCAAACTTGAGGAAAAATCAATTTTTAGGAATTTTTTAGGGTTGAGCTAAGAAAATTTCAGATCTGATATACTTATTTCAGTAGTGAAACAGTGGCAGATCAACAAGATAAAATTGCCAGAAATAGATAACCAATATTTCCAGAAATGACAAAATACACAAAAACTTGAAAATTTCCAATTTGAGGTCTTTAGGAGAGTTAGATTCAGCAATTTTCAGAACTGATAAGTTTAAGACAGTAGTATATTAATTATAGATCAGTAGACTGAAAATACTACAGATAATTTCCACAATGTCTGAAAATATGTATGTTAGCTTTCTCAAGATATATATCTTTTAGTAAAATTTCAGATCTGAATTATAATTTGCAGCAGTAAGTTAACCCACAGATCAACAAATAGTGATGTTAGTACCAATGCCCAAAAATGTTTAAAAATAGTAAAAATTACCAAACTTGAGGAAAATTCAATTTTTAGGATTTTTCTAGAGCTGGACTAAGAAAATTTCAGATCTGATATACTTATTTCAGCAGTGAAACAGTGGCAGATCGGCAAGATAAAATTGTCATAAATAGATAACCAATATTTCCATAAATGACAAAATCAGTGTGGAAAAAGTTGGGAAAAAATCGGGATTAAATCCCCAAAATGCGATTTTTTTGGCTGAAATCGAAAAATTCGGGATTAAATTGGGACTTTTTTTCCAAAAAATCGTGAATGAGGTAGTTTCTTTAACGATTTTTTAATTTAAAAAAAAATCAGGATTCTATTGAAAAAGTCTGGATTTTATTGAAAAAGTCTGGATTTTTTAAAAAATGAATATTTTTGTATTTTTTTAATTTTGCCGACTTTTTCAAAAGACTCCCAATTTTAATGACTTTTTCAACTTCTTGACCCTTGCCGATTTAATCCCGACTAAGACTTTTTCCACATTGGACAAAATACACTAAAACTTGAAAATTTCCAATCTGAGGGCTTTAGGAGAGTTTGATTTAGCAATTTTCAGAACTGATAAGTTTATGACCGCAGTATATTAATGATAGATCAGTAGACTGAAAATACTACAGATAATTCCCACAATGTCAAAAAATAGTAAGTTTGTCGAAAAAAACTGAAAATTCAGATTTTTTAGACTTTAATTAGGATGTGATTCAGAAATGTTCAGATCTGATTTTTACAGTTATGCAGAAATTTCCAGCGAGCTAAAATGTCAGATCTAGGTCAAATTAGAGATGCCCAAATGACTAAAATTTGTGAAAATGAAGATTTTGCAATTCTAAACAATTTTGACCATATAGAAATAGATTCTAGGGCTTAATTATCTCTGATTTAACTGTTGTAATGAAATTGAAGCAAAATAAGGGTTTTGAGGTCAAACCCTAGGCCCAAGGCCTTGAAGATCCCACTGTTGAAAATCATTGAAATTTTGGGATTACCTTGCCGCTTGCTAGATATGAATATTGAGACCTTAATCGTGCAAAACCGCCAAATATTTAGCCTTAAAGCTTCAGCTTAGGGCTTCAAGTCAATTTTGGGGCAAAAGAGGTCAATAATTGGAGAACAAGGATAAGGAAAGCCAATTTGTGGGGATAAAGGGGCCAAAATGATAGATCGAGCTCTGAAATGGTAAGAGGAGTCCAAAAATTGAAAACCCATATCTCGAAAATTTCCAGATCTGAATTTTGCCATCAAATCATCAGTAAATGGCCCTGTAAAATTATCTAAAGAATAGATCTTACCCTCAATGGCCTAGATCTAGCTCTTCTCTCACTTGATCCCTTGATCCAACCTGCAAAAAATGAAAATAAAAACACCCAAACCCCAAATATATACAAAATAGATCTAAAACCCCAACCCAAGTTAGAAAAAATAAATTACAATTTAAATTCACAATTTAATTTACAAAATATAAATGGGTTTTTAAATGGATTTTGAGAAAATAAAAATTTCAATATTTTTTACTTGAAAGAATGACTAAAATGCTTCAAAAATTTAATAATTCACTATAGCCCAAGTGAAGATTAAATCCACCACATAAAAAACTAGAGATCCAAGCAACAGTGATTCTTGCCCAAGTTTGTGAACTTGAAGGCCAAGGACTGAAGTACCTGCTGTTGGGTGCAGGATCCCTCGAGGCAAGTTTTGGGGCTTAAAGCCCAAATTTTGACTACGTCCGATGTAAAGACTCTACGAAGTATGGGCGCAGGAGTGTGATGTTGTAATTAAGTCACAGGGTTGTCCACCCTTACTTTTTGTAATGTAATGTCGGCTTGAGAGTTCTACCCATGGTCCGCGGACCATATGATTGTATAAATAGAGCGAGGCTCTACATGTAAAGATGGAGATGCAGGTAGGATTTAATGATGATGAATTGAGTCTTGGTGGAAGTGTAAAGTTGTGTTTTGGGTTGTAGAATAGGAGAAGGCTCTACCACTAAGTGCACAAAGGCCTAGTAGTCCGTAGCTGAGTGCGTAGGGTGAGTTGAGTCTGTAACCGTGGAGAAATTAATAAAGAGAAGTTTCTTATCATTCTATGTGTCTTTTTCCTGTATTATACATTGAAGTATATTGGGTATGAATTACAAATTTACTGTTTATATGCTACGCGAACTTATATGAATATGTTGACTAAACGAATATAAGATAAGTATCTGTTTCCGCAAAGTTAATTAACAGTTATAAGAAGATAAGTAAGATCCGCAGTGTAACTTGGGAAAAGAGCACAGATCGTTGCCTTAGCAGTGCGAAATCACCTCAGCCCCTGATTAGGGCTGCACGAAGGCGAGTATAACAAAGCGCGAAGGCCCTACAGGCCAGGAAAGTGCGTGAAGTAACCTGCGCGAAGGTATTCATAGTTGGAATAAACCGACCTCTCAGACATCTCAAGCGTGCAGAAACTTGGTTCCAACATCCCCCCATACTGCTTCGGGTGAGACCTTAGTCCGCGCTCTGCGGGCTGTTGCTGAACGGGCCAGTAGTACAAGGATTTGTTTGGCTAATTAACTCCAAACTTGGGTCAGGCCCCATCAAGGCAACACCTGCAAACACTATGTATTTATCTCAAAAAATAGTTTGTTAGATCACATGGAGAATCAAACCACTTAAGATTAGCCCAAAACTAGCAATGGTATGATTTTATTTCCATCTAATGAAAAAACAGATCTTACCAATATTCAACACAACATAGAGATGCTCGTAGTCAACACATACTACAAATCAATAAGCAAGAACACCTTGAATTGCACCCCAAAGTCTTTTATTATGATAGAAAAAGTAGTTCCCAACGGGACAATAGTTTACACAATGCTTCAGCAACAATTCTAGTCAGAGATCAAGATGACTAGAGACTCAAATGACTCTCTAATTTATAGATAAATCCTCCAAATGGAAAAATAATGGCTAGTGTCTTTGATCCCTGTCAAAATAATCTTGATCGTTGATAAATATGTCAAGATCTTTTAATCTTGGGCCTTGATTTCTTATTTTTGAAGAATTTTTGAATTTATCATTTAATTCCATTTTAATTAACTCAAAATGAATTATTTAGAGTTAATTTCCTCGAAAAATTGAAATTGAATTAACCACCAAGGTCCAAGGGTCCAAATTTTCTTGAAAAAACAATATTCCCTCGGTGGAGGACCTTTAAAAATTGATTCTTTCAAGACCCACAAATTTTTCCATTTAGAGAATATATTTTCCTAGACATTTTAATTTTGACTAATTAATTAATTGTCTGGCTTAGGATTTAATTTTATTTTGCCAGAAAAAATTAATTAATTTACACATGATGGGATTAATTATTTTTCCAACCCTCTTTTACATATGATTTTTCTTTTAAAGACTCAAAGAGGGAATGCATTTGTCTTAGACCCTCAAGACACAAAAACAATCTGCGATTCAATGCGATCTAGTAAACCAAGTGATTTGTAATAAAATAATTTAACCAATTAACTTAAATTATTCTCAAACCACTTTTATAACAGACTTGACTAAAACACTGGGACTCACCTAATAATTCGACAATAAATTATTGATTTCTGGTAGTATCAGATGTGCTTTAGCCTCAAGATTTTGCAGGGAGGCTAGGACACATGCATTCCATAATACCCAGAAATCGTTTTGGGAAATTCCACCCATAGGAAGTTTAATTAAAATTATTAATTATTTTTAATGGATGCCTAAGTCTAAACTTAGGAAATTAAAATAATTAAAGTGTATTAATTAAACTAGGTGTGAATCTTCTAGAGAAAGACGAGGATTAAGTCAAGATGATCTGAGCCATTGATTAGAGTCTAATCTGGGTTGTTGATTGATCAACGAGAAGATTATAAGAAGAGGCTCGATGGACATTTGGAAAAACACATCGAGTAAGAGATCAAAGATCGAATTTCTAAAAAGTAGCAGCGTTGTGTTGTCGGAGTAAGATTGAGTGATCTTCTTGCAATGAAGGACAGGGATAGTAGTCAGGGGGAGAGTTTTTCCAGATCTGGAGAGTGCAAGGCAGAGAAGGTAGAGAGCAGTTTAGTGAGGCAGTGTAGTGCCACGCAGAGGTAGCGCAAAGCTTCAGAGGGAGTTCAAATTCCAGCTGGGAGAGATAAGATTCAATGCCAGAATCTAGGGTGTGAGACTAGAGGGTTAGGAGGTCAAATTTCTAGACAGTAGAGGAGGTGACACAGAGCCCAACCAGTGTGACAAAGATTTGTGTAGGATTGACGCAGAAGCTACGCAGAGGTAGTGTGGGGCTAGTCAGCCAAACCCTGATCAGAGCAGGATGTCCCGGATCAGTGTGAGATTTTTCTCACTAACTTTTTGCAAGCATTTCTCTGTATTAGATAGCCAGTTTGGGTCTCCAACGATTTGTACTCAAATTTACTACTGCATAATAATTAGAATCCTCAGTTGCTACACCAGTTTTCCCAAGTTGGGTTTTTTCAAGGACATTGTCCAAAAACAATTGTGTTGATGTGTGTGTTTATTTCTCTCTAGTGCACTATTTAGTTTTCTGCAGTATTTTATTTTATGTAGGCTACAGCGTATGTATTTCAGTATATGCCATAGAAAATTGCAAGTAACTTGTTCAAGTAATTTAACAAGTAGGTGAAATATTATTAGTTTGTTGTAGTAGGAATTGTTGAAATTTCTAAGTCTAACATGTTAGAAATCCCTACTGCATTATGTGGTTTAGTTTTCCTGCTTGTTTATTCCATTAACAAGTTATTTATAAATATAAATACTGAAATAAACACAAATGCAACCTTAACTCATATACAGATCAGCAACTGAAATAGCTGAGACAAACACACAAGAGACAACATTAATTTTGGACAATTGTCCCCAGAAAAACCCAATGCAGGAAAACCGGTGCAGTAGATATGAGGGTTTTATTAATATGCAGTTTATGAATACAACTAGGGTGCCAAAAATGGCTCAACCAATAGAGAATGCCCTCGGCAGTAGTACCTCTCATCGAAGATAGATATTTTCGTTGATCCATGACTGGATGAATGATCCCACAACAGCAATTGCAACTCCTTAGATAGACAACAAAAATTGCTCCAAGCTTCTTTGTTGCTCTGCGTCACTTAGCAGGGATTGTGTCACCCTTCCCGGCTCACCAACAATCAGTCCGCCCCACAAAAATTCTCCCAGTGCTGCCTTTTGGCCCTACATCAACTCTGCTAGCCTTTGCGCAACTATTGAAGCCTCTACGTCAACCCTCAAACCCTCTGTGTCACCTACACTGGCCTCTACAACGTTTGCATGGCTTCCTGTTGCCTCTGCGTAGCACCTAGTTGCCTATGCATTAGCCTCCCCAGGCTTTGTGCTATCTCTCTGACACTATCTCTGCCTCTCTGCTATGTATTCTCGACCTCATGTCGTACTGCCCCTCGCTGCAACACATCACTAGCTCGATTCTCTCAGCAAACCCCGCTCCAGAAAATCGAATTGACTGATCAATTTGGTGTATCTCCAACTAACCCTCAAGCCTCCTCTTATACTTTTCCTGATGAGTCTTCAATGACCGAGATTAAGTCCCTAATCAATGACTAAGATTAAATTTGGCTTAATCTTCATCTCTTGGAACCTTCTAACCCAAAATTATATTAATACACATTAATATTTTAATTTTCCTAAGTTTATACTTAGGACCCCATTAAAAATATTAATTATTTTAATATCTCCTCATTCAGGTAGAATTTTTCCAAACGATTTCTAGGTTTTGGTGATCTTATGTGCTTTAGCCTCTCCACCAATTTTCATGGCTAGAGCACATCCGATGCTACCACAAATCAATAGGAATCGGGTAACTGATTTTGCACATGGTATCAAAGCATAAATCATGAGCAGGAGAGCTCAGAGCAAAAAGGAAGAGGGAGTTCGAAATTACTGCAGAGGCAACAATTTGAAACCCCAAAAGGCAACACAGTCTTTGGGCCAAAGAGGTCAAAGTTTTTGAGTGAGATCGATTTCTCTGAGTGAGTCGACAGAGAAATTCGATTCTCTAGATCGAAGCTTTCCAGAGGTAGAAGGGAGCAACATTGTTTCCTTGCAAAGAAAATCTTCAGCTGGGATGCAGATATTTTGTAGCAGTTGGTGGCAGAATAGCGTTAATGAGAGAGAAGAGCACATATTGAGGGAATTTCTTCCTCAGAGGACTTCTAGCCAAGAAGTCTAAATTTTTCTAGCAGAGCAGCAGTTGCGCAGAGAAGATGGAGAAGTTCGACTTTTTCAGGAGAAATGGAAGCAGCTGCGCAGAGAAGAAGAGGGAGAAGTTCGACTTTTTCAGGAGAAATGGCAGCAGTAGGATTGAGAGATCAAGATCAGTTGGACGAAGCATCCAACTATTGATTTAGAAGGCTAGGATCTCCTTCCTTCTAGATGAGAATGATCTCAAGATGTATGTCAATAGTGTGGTAGTTGTGGCTGTTGATGCAGATCCACTCAAGAAATACAAGGTTGATATGGTGAAGATTAAGAAAATCATTCTCGATAGAGTTCGGGATCATGTATTATCGCATATAGCGGGCAAGAACACTGCTCGACAGATGTGGGAAGCCTTAGCCACGCTATACGAAGGATCTTCTGAGTAGCGGAAGATGTACTTGGAGGAGAAGTTGAGATGCACAAGGATGCAGAAAGGGGAGCGAATAGACCCCTTCCTTAAGAGGCTTCAAGAAGTCCGAGATCAACTGGCTTCAGTAGGGTCAAGGCCCCAACCTACAGAGGTTGTTTGATTAGTGCTAAATAGCATTTCTGAAGATTGGCAAGTGTTTGTTCAGAGCATCCTGGGTAGAGAACACCTATCAGATTGGGAATGTGTATGGGCTGATTTGCAGCAGGAGGAGATGAGGCATGACCTACTGAAGGCCACAATCAGTGGCAGTAGCAGTAGTGGGACGAAGGCCGTGAAGGAAGAGGAGGATGTAGCCCTTGCATCAAAGGGGAAGCAGGAGAAGTGCAAGAGGAAAAAGGACATTTCAAAGATCAAGTGCTTCAGGTGTGGTGAGATGGGTCACTATAGCACTCAATGTCCTCTTAGAAAGAGGGACAAGGAGGAGAAGCAGGATCAATAAGCTGCATTTGCTGATATTGACAAGTCGTCCTCTAGGCTAGAGGAAGAGTTTGCCATGATCGCTAAACTACCTCCACGGGTGAGGTGGGGTGATCTGGAGTTGTAGCCCAGAGAGCTACAGGTTGGGCAGGATTCTTGAGGATATCCACCTCATGAATCATTACCTTGCAATGGGAGCCCAAGACATGCAGTAGCAAGATGGACCAGTGGCAGTTGGTGCAGTCAGGTGCCAGAGTGACAGATGCATTAGCTAGTAGCAGGTCAGAGACTGAGCAGTGTAGAGCAGAGTTGGCAGTAGTGCAGAGTCAACAACAACATAGAGGCTTCAGTGACAACGCAGAGGCTAGCAGCAGTCAAAAATTGGGTGACAAATGCATCATATTGACCATAGTTGGTTCAGTACTTTGGATGCTTTTGCGTTGCAGTTGTTGCAGTTGTAGCGACAACAATTAGAGAGGGTTGCAGTGCATATATAGTGTTGGTAGTAGTTCAGCAGCAGCACAAATGAAGAGTTGGGCAGTTGTTGGTGGGTAGTAGAGTCAGACATCAGCAGCACAACAGGAGGTGTTCCAGAGTTAGAGTGATGCTTCAGTAAGTTGCAGCACTAGAGCACATTGCTCACTAAGAGGGAGTGTTGATTTTTGTTAGCATCGGATGTGCTCTAGCCTCAAGATTTTGCAGGGAGGCTAGGACACATGCATTCCATAATACCCAGAAACCGTTTTGGGAAATTCCACTTGGACGAGGTTTAATTAAAATTATTAATTATTTTAGTGGATGCCTAAGTCTAAACTTAGGAAATTAAAATAATTCAAGTGTATTAATTAAACTGGGTGTGAAGCTTCTAGATAAACGAGGATCAAGTCAAGATGATTTGAGCCATTAATTAGAATCTAATCTGGGTCATGATGATCAACGAGAAGATTATAAGAAGAGGCTTGATGGGCATTTGGAAAAACACATTGAGTGAGAGATCAGAGATCCAATTTCTCAAGAGTAGCAGCGTTGTGTTGCTGGAGTAAGATCGAGTGATCTTCTTGTAGTGAGGGGCAGGGATAGTAGTCTAGAGGAGAGTTTTTCCAAATCCGAAGAGTGTAAGGCAAAGAAGGCAGAGAGTAGTTCAGTGAAGTAGAGCTTTAGAGGGAGTTCAAATTCCAGCTGGGAGAGACAAGATTCAGTGCCAGAATCCGGGGTGTGAGACTAGAGGGCCAGGAGGTCAAATTTCCAGAGTGCAGGAGGTCAGTAGAGGAGGTGATGTAGAGCCCAGTGAGTGATGCAGATCTAGGTAGGATTGACGCAGAAGCTACATAGAGGCAACGTGGGGCCAATAAACCAGCCCCTGATCAGAGTTAGATCTCCTGAATCAGTGTGAGATTTTTCTCACTAAATTTTTGCTAGCATTTCTCTGTATCGGATATCCAGTTTGGGCATCCAACGATTTGTACTCAAATTTACTAATGCATAATAATTAAAACCCTCACTTGCTGTACTGGTTTTCCCAAGTTGGGTTTTTCTGGGGACATTGTCCAAAAACAACTATGTTGATGTGTGTGTTTATTTCTCTCTAGTGCATTATTTAGTTTTCTGCAGTATTTTATTTTGTATAGGCTGCAGTGTATGTATTTTAGTATTTTCCATTGAAAACTGCAAGTAACTTGTTCAAGTAATTTAACAAGTAGGTGAAATATTATCAATTTGTTGTAGTAGGAATCGGGTAACAAATTTTGCACATAAATTTCACCCCAACTTTAGAGGTTTAAGCTAGAGGGAAAGAACTCTTTTGACTTGTCGTGTCGAAAAACACAGGTAATCAGTGAGGTTAAAAAACCTCCTAGGATGGAATTTGTCATCAAATTATAGGCTTACCTAGGTCGTTACATAGAGTTATGGTTTTACTAAGATCATTTACAATATATAACTTGCAGAATGGGATGACTATGACACAAGGTATGCTGATATGTGATTCGATCCTTGCTGAAAAAATTGGTACTTCTGCTTCCTTGGAACTTTGACAATTTGAGTGCAACATCTAGCTCCATATGGGGACACATTGCTTCCAAGAAGTAATGTGAGTACCCCATAGTCCTGCATCCAAGGAAACAAGTGCATCAAATAGATATCCATTCAACATCGAAATCATCATGCATATATAGAAAATACCATTGGAATAGAAAATTTATCCTAAAAAAAAAAAAAAAAAAAAAAAAAAAAACAAACAATTACTACTGCTCAACATATTACATATCATCAATTGAAGGAACCAAATACAAGCACACAAAATGACACCATTATTTTTGGACCAATGTCCCTGGAAAAACCAATGCGGGAAAACCAGTGCAACTGTCTGAGGGTTTTCTTATTAAGCAATTTCTGAGTACAATCTAGGTGCCAAATCTGACTTACCCAATAGAGAATGCCCTTGGCAGTAGTACCTCTCAATCTGAGACAAATGTCCTAGCTGAAACCCTGGATAAACCCTCTGGCAGCTCCTCATCTCCAATCTAACCCAGAAACCCCAGCGTCTTCTTTTCTGGACTGCTTTAGCCTCTCTCTGCCCAGCGTTGGCCCTGCGTCACCCTGAATGGGCCTACAATCAGCCTCAGGAGGCCCTGTGTCAGCCTTCTGGCCTTCTGCATCAACTACGCTGGCCTCTTTGAAGCACTGCACAGCCGCTGGTTGCCTCTGCGTGGCCCTGCGTGAGCCCTCGTTGCTACTACGTCACTCTCTTTGGCTCCTGCGCTGATCTCTCGGCACTATCTCTACCTCTCTGTCTTTTTGTACAAACTACCCCTCAGCTGCAACTCCAATCGCTGATTCTATCTCTCTTAGCAAACCCCACTCTAGAGAATAGAATGATTGATCACTCTGGTGTACTCTCCAAGTGATCCTCAAGCCTCCTCTTATACTTTTCTCGTTGACATATCAACGACCGAGATTAAGTCCCTAATCAATAGCTAATATTAGATCTGGCTTGATCCATGTCTTTTGGACCATTCTAACACAGTTTTATATTAATCCACATTAATATTTTAATTTCCCAAAGTTTAGACTTGGGGACTCCATTAAAAATATTAATTATTTAATATCTCCCTAACTGTTTAGAATCTGCCCAAACCCTTTCCAGGTATTGGATATCTCATGTGCCCCAACCTCTCCACCAAATTTCGTGGCTAGAGCACATCCGATGTTACCCCAAATCAACACTCCCTTTTAGCGAGGATTGTGCTTTAGCAATACTCGTCACTGAGGATTACTCTGATCATCCGGCATTGGTCCCTGTGCTGATGCTAGGCCTGCTTCCCACCATCCTCTACATTGTTGTATCCTGTACTGCTACCCATGGTTTTGCCACTGCCACTGCTGCATTTGTACTACATCTCCCTCTACATCTGTGTTGCTCCCCATGGCTCTGCCACTGCCACTGCTGCATCTCCACTGCATCTCCTCTCATCATGCTGCATCGTGTTGCCCACTGCTGCACTGCAACTCAGTTACTGAGAAGTAAGTAACTAATCTCCCAACTCTGACCTCTCTATTGGGCTAGAGACCCTTCTGATGCTGAAGCTCCCCCTGTCGCTGACAAATGCTCCATCTCTGACCTCTACGTTGCTGCAACAACTCTCTACATCTCACACTGTTGTGTACCTCTCTGTGCCACACTGCACTGGTGCAACACTCCCGTGCCTCTCGCATTGTTGCAGCTTGCTAGCCTCGCGTTGTCTCAGGACTCCTGCACTATGGCTCTCTCTGGTGCTCCATCCACATCCATCTCTACCCACATTAGATAGTCCTGCTACTCTTCGGGGCTCCCGTAGCAAGGTCTAATCCAGGAGGCTAGGTACGTCGAGGATCCTGCCCCTCATCGTTTGTAGTCCACCTGACTACAACTCGATGTCTCCCCATTTCCGCTCAAGTGGTGCATGTGCACTCATGGCACAATCATCATCTGTCTCCATTTCCTTCTCTGCCCTTGCTGTCGTTGCCTTAGTCTCGCAAGACTCTCCCTTACTCTTCTTCCTTGGACACTGGGTCGCATAATGACCTAGCTCCCCATAGTGGAAGCACTTGATCTTGGAGAGATCCTTCTTCTTTCGCTTTTCTTGCTTTCCCTTAGATGCTAGGGCAACATCTTTCTCCTCGTCCTTTTTGACTCTGATCCCCTTACTGCTGCTTCTCGCCTTTGTCTGCCGTCTGATCTCTTCTTGGTGAAGAGCTACCCACATCTCATCCCAAGGTGGAAGTGTACCTCTGCCCAATATACTTTGGACAAATACCTCCCAATCTTTTGAGACTGCATTTAACGCTATCCTCACCATCAATTCCTGATCCGACGTGGCTTCTATGGCAGTCAACTGATCTTGGATCTCATTCAGTTCTCCAAGGAAGGTGTCAATCGGTTCTCCTTACTTCATATGATATGACCTCAACTAATTTTCTAGTAACATTCTTCTCTGCACAAAAGTATGCTGGTACAATTTCTTTAGGGCCTCCTGTTGAAATTTCTAAGTTTACTTAGTTTAGAAACCCTTAATGCACTTTTTCTGATTTATTCCTACCTACTTGTTATTTTTCTTTAACAAGTTATTTACAATGTAAATACTGAAAATAAACACTAGTGCATGCTCAACATATTACAGATCAACAACTAAAAGAAACAAGAGCAAACACACCACATGACACCATTATTTTTGGACCAATGTCCCTGGAAAAACCCAATGTGGGAAAACCAGTGCAGCTATCTGAGGGTTTTCTTATTAAGCAATATCATAGTACAATCTGGGTGCCAAAATTGGCCTACCCAACAAAGAATTTCCTTAGCAACTATACCTCATAGTTTGAGACAAATCTCCTGGCTGAAACCTCGGAAAATTCTTCCGGCAGCTCCTCAGCACAAAATTGCTTTGCAACCCCAACGTCTGCCCAATCTGGACTGCGTCAGGCCCTCTCTATCTCACGCTGGCCCTGCATCAACCTTTCTTGGCGTGTGTCAGCCCCAGGAGGCCCTGCATCAGCTTTCTGGGCCTTTGTGTCAAGCACGCTGGCCTCTCTAGTGCTCCTCGCAACACTTCGCTGCCTCTGCCTGGCCCTACGTGAGCCCTTGCTAGTTCTGCGTCACTCTCCTTGGCTGCTGCGCTGCTCTCCCAACACAATCTCTGCCTTCTTTGTTTCTCTGTACTCAATGCCCCTCAGCTGCTCTCCCAATCACTGATTCTATCTCTCTTAGCAAACCCCGTTCTAGAGAATAAAATGACTGATCACTCTGGTGTATTCTCCAAGTGACTCTCAAGCCTCTTATACTTTTCCTATTGACATATCAATGACTGAGATTAAGTCCCTAATCAACGGCTAAGATTAGATCTAGATTGATCCATGTCTTTTGGACCACTCTAACACAGATTCATATTAATACACATTAATATTTTATTTTCCCTAAGTTTAGACTTAGGGACTCCATTAAAAATATTAACTTTTTTAATATCTCCTGGTTTGTTTAGAATCTGCCCAAACCCTTTCTGGGTATTGGAGATCTCATGTGCCCCAACCTCTCCACCAAATTTCGTGGCTAGAGCACATCCGATGCTACCCCAAATCAACACCTCCCACATCTCATTTGTCATTTCCTTCTCGGCAATGTGTGGTAATACATGGTCCTTGACCCCGTAAAGGATGTTGCTCTTGGCCCTCGCCATTGCCTCCTCGTACTTGTCATTCTCAGCTGGGTCGATTGGAATAGCCATCGTCTTCAAGGCGAAGTGCTTGACACGATTTCTGTCAAGTACGGAAAAGATTCTGGCCTTCAAGATTGCGAAGTTTTACGCTCCATCCTGCTTGTCCTGGTCTCTTACTCCGTGTAGTGCCATGATGTTCTTCTACTTCCCTCCTGGAAGTTCTCGATGTGACTCCCTCTGAGTCTCGATTTCCCTCCTAGAAATCCTTCTGCTGATGTCGAGATGCCCCCTACTCTGATCGTCTGTGCAACCGCACCATTGATCTGGATTTCTCGGCTAGAAACCCTTGGTAGCAACTCCCTCCTCTTGGCCGTGCCTTGTCAAGTACTGTTCTCACTACAATACCTCACCAGCTCCACTCTGCAATTTTCCCACAGCCTCCTAAACCCTAGCAACCTGAAGGTGAGGGCTCCTAGGCTCTGCGCAATCTCGGCACCAGCAACCCGGCCTCCTCAGCCAATTGTGTCATCCCTCCTAGCTTCTGCATGGATCTACGTGAGTCTCCCTTTGCCTCCCTTAGCCTCTGTGTTGCCTCTTCCTGGCTCACCCTTGATGATATAGGCACTGCATCACCCTTCCCTTATTGCTGCTCTGGTAGAAACAACTTCTGTCACTCAGGACAACTGTTTTCTGCTGCTATTGCTCTGCTCGGCTGGTGTCCTCAGTTCTCTTGTGATCTGCAACCACCCTTTGATACCACGTTGAAGTTTCGAAGTCTACCAGTTAGAAACCCTCCATGCACTTTACTGATTTATTTCTACCTACTTTTTCCATTACTTAACAAGTTATTTACAATCTAAATACTGAAAATAAACACTAGTGCATGCTCAACATATTACAGATCATCAACTGAATGAAAACAGATATAAGCACACAAAATGACACTGTTATTTTTGGACCAATGTCCTTGGAAAAACCCAGTGCGGGAAAACCGGTGCAGCTATTTGAGGGTTTTCTTATTAAGCAATTTTTGAGTACAATCTGGGTGCCAAATCCAGCTTACTCAACAGAGAATGCCCTTGGTAGTAGTACCTCTCAGTTTGAGACAAATGTACCGGCTGAAACCCTGGATAAACCCTTTGGCAGCTCCTTAGCTCCAATCTACCCCAGAAACCCCAACGTCTTCCTTTCTGGACTACGTCAGCCTCTCTCTGCCTAGCGCTGGCCCTGCACCACTCTGAATGGGCTTGTATCAGCCTCAGGAGGCTCTGTGTCAACCTTCTGGCCCTCTGCGACAGCTACGTTGGCCTCTCTGAAGCACTGCATAACTCCTGGCTACCTCTGCGTGGCCCTGGCTGCTACTGCATCACTCTCTCTGGCTCCTGTGTTGATCTCCCGACACTATCTCTGCCTCTCTATCCCTCTTTACTCACCGCCCCTCAACTGCAACTCTGATCATTGATTTTATCTCTCTTAGCAAACCCTGCTCTAGAGAATAGAATAACTGATCACTCTGGTGTACTCTCCAAGTGACTCTCAAGCCTCTTCTTATACTTTTCTCGTTGACATATGAACGGTCGAGATTAAGTCCATAATCAATGGCTAAGATTAGATCTAGCTTTATCCATATCTTTTGGACCATTCTAACACAGTTTTATATTAATCCACATTAGTATTTTAATTTCCCTAAGTTTAGACTTGGTGACTCCATTAAAAATATTAATTTATCTCCCTAATTGTTTAGAATCTGCCCAAACTCTTTCTGGGTATTGGAGATCTCATGTGCCCCAACCTCTCCACTAAATTTTGTGGCTAGAGCACATCCAATGCTACCCGAAATCAACAATCAAGGGATCCACAAGAAGCGAGCTTCTAGCAGAAATTCTTGCAAAAAATGAAAGAAGTGGAGTCGCCACTTGAACATGAATTTGTCTCCAAAATCCAGAAGGAAAAAACCGAAAAGTTAGTCATGGAAAAGCAGGTGGATATCAAGGGAGGCTTCCTATCTGAGAAAAATAAATGCTTACTAGAATGTAATTTATTTAATCGAACTCTTAGAATAGGGTTAAGAAAGCTACCAGGATTCTTTCTAATGTAAGCCTTTGTGAATGGGTGAAACAGTGGAGTTGCCACTCAAACAAGAAACTGGCCCAAATGTCCAGGTGCTAAAGTGCAAATAGAGTGAACAAGGTGATAAGGACATTAGTGAATGCGGTGTCAAGAAGATGAAAATGGATTAGAGGATTACAAAGATTAATGAGAATGTCGTCAACACCAAGGTCCAATAAATTGGTCCCCGACAATGGCGCCAAAAATTGTTGTGCCGCATTGACGAGACAAGGGATGAAGAAAAATGGAAAGATTGAAAGATTGAGATATTTTCGTAAACCTCGTGAATGAAAAAATCTATCTCCGACAATGGCGTTATAAAATGTTGTCGCCCGGATTGTACAGGCACCACGACAACGCTCAGGACGGGAGCTATCACTTTGATCCCTGCCCACTCCATTCTAAATGTCTCCCAACAACAGGCTATGGGGGGAAGTCCCTATGGAATGAGGTGAAGGAAGGTAAGTTGAGAAATCAACTTACCTAGGAGACATGAATGAGTGGCCTAGCCACTTGATTGGAATTAAGCAAGATTATGATTAAATTAGATTTTCTATTATGAGACCAGTGCCTTAATGGAGTCACAATTTCTTGCTTCTTATGAATTGAAATCAAATGACCGGATGGACACCTGCTGCTCGAATGATTGACTGACCTATGTGAGATGCTTATGCAAGATATTATGAGTGACTGCTATCTTGCATTAAGATTGGTTAGATTACTTAAGTACTTATGTGAGATTTATCTTAAGAGTACTTAACAATGTTATGATGCAATCTTAAACAAGATAAGCTTCAAGAGACACACATGTAAACTTCAAGTAACCAATTCACCAAATAACACAAAATGTTATGCCAAGCTATGAGATCAATGAGATTGGCCAATTTCAGATGTATCTCAACAATAAATATTCAGAAAATTCAAACTTGATCCATGTTATAATGACAGTAAGAAAATGCTAAACCAACAATACTTATGTTTGCCCAAGGTCACAAAAATATGCCAACTTAGAAAATATGTATGTTAGCGTTCTCAAGATATATCTTTCAGTAAAATTTCAGATCTGAAGTATAATTTGCAGTAGTAAGTAAATCCATAGATCAGCAAATAGTGATGTCAGCGCCAATGCTCATAAATCCCAAAAAATAGTAAAAAATTCCAAACTTGAGGAAAAAACAATTTTTTGGATTTTTTTAGGGTTGGACTAAGAAAATTTCAGAGCTGATATACTTATTTCAGCAGTGAAACAGTGGCAGATCAACAAGTTAAAATTGCCAGAAATAGATAACCAATATATCTAGAAATGAGAAAATACACTAAAACTTGAAAATTTCCAATTTGAGGGCTTTAGGAGAGTTTGATTTAGTAATTTTCAGAACTAGTAAGTTTATGACAACAGTATATAATAACTTGCTATAAATATAAATATAGCAGATGCTCCCTCATAGTAATGTAAATTTTTAAAGTGATAATATATATATATATATATATATTATATATATATAATATATATTTTTTATTTTTGCATTTTTTTATAATTTTTTTCGGAAGCTTGACGCTTTGTACGGCCGAAGCATCGTCCAAAATGCGGTTCGGAAAAACTGAAACGTGTTTCGGGCAGACGCTTCCTGAAATTTCCAGAAAGCTCCGAAACGCGTTTCGGTTTTTCCGAAGTGCATTTCACGATGCGCCTCCCCCACACATCCGTATGGACTGCATTTCGAGGGTTAGATCTAGGGGGGATGTTTCCTACAACATTGTGAGAAATGGATCATTTCGCCACGCAGTGCCCTTGGAAGAATGGCAAAGAAGAGAAGTTTGACTCGGTTGCTCGAGCGCAAGCTGACAAATAGGACGATGATGATTGCTCCATGAGCGCTCATGCACCTCTACAGAAGAGGTGGGACGATATTGAGTTGTAGTCGAGATGACTACATGTAGGGAAGGATCCTTGAGGTGCCCAAACTCTTGGATCGCATACGGCTACGAGAACCCTTAATGATAGAAGCAGAATGATGGGAGTAAGTTGGTGCGACGGTGATGGAGAAACAGTGGCAGAGCTAGAGCACCAAACTCTAAAGCAGCGCAGTGGAGTGTTGTAGCAGTGCGGAAGGCACAGAGCAGATACAACAACAATGCAATAGCATCAGAGGGTCAGCACAGATTAGCAACAAAGATAGCTTTAGCGTCAAGGGGCATCTAGACTGACCAGCATGTCAACTTTTGGATGGCTTTTCAGTTGCTTACTTCTCAACAACTGAGTAGCAGTGCAACAGTTAGTAGTGGCAGTGCTATGGGCAACATGATGTAGCATATTGAGAGGGAGCTGCAGTACAGATACAACAGTGACAATGGCAATGCCATGGGCAGCAGTACAAATTACAGCAACGTAATGGATGAAGGGTAGCAGGCCTCCCATCAGTAGCACAGAGGACCAATGTCGTGGATCAGTGTGATACCTCTACTGGGAAGTATTGCTAGAGCACATTCCTTGCTAAGAGGGAGTATTGATTTTTGGATAGCATCAGATGTGCTTTAGCTCTGAAATTTTGTGGAGGGGTCTTGAAGTTTCTAAGTCTACCAGTTAGAAACCCTCCATGCACTTTACTGATTTATTCCTACCTATTTGTTCCGTTACTTAACAAGTTATTTACAATGTAAATACTGAAAATAAACACTAGTGCTTTCTCAACATATTACAGATCATCAATTGAAGGAAATAGAAACAAGCACACAAAATGAAACCGTTATTTTTGGACCAATGTCCACAAAAAAACCTAATGCGGGAAAACCAGTGCAGCTATCTGAGGGTTTTCTTATTAAGAAATTTCAGAGTACAATCTAGGTGCCAAATCCGACTTACCCAACAGAGAATTTCCTTGGCAATAGTACCTCTTAGTCTTAGACAATTGTCCAAGCTGAAACCTCGGATAAACCTTCCAACAGCTCCTCAGCTCCAATCTGCCCTAGAAACCCCAACATTTGCCTTCCTGGACTGCGTCAACCTCTCTCTACCCAACGCTGGCCCTGCGTCAGTCTCAGGAGGCCCTGCATCAGCAACGCTGGCCTCTCTAAAGCACTGCATAGCTCTTGGCTGCCTCTGCGTGGTCCTGCGTGAGCCCCGGTTGCTATTGCGTCACTCTCTCTGGCTCCTGTGCTGATCTACCGGCACTATCTCTGCCTCTTTGTCTCTCTATACTCAATGCCCCTCAGTTGCAACTCTGATCACTGATTCTATCTTTGTTAGCAAACCCCTCTCTAGAGCATAGATTGACTGATCATCTAGTGTACCCTCCAAGCAACCCTCAAGCCTCCTCTTATACTTTTCTCGTTGACATTTCAACGGCCGAGATTAAGTCCCTAATCGATGGCTAAGATTAGATCTGGCTTGATCCATGTCTTTTGGACCATTCTAACACAATTTTATATTAATCCACATTAATATTTTAATTTCCCTAAGTTTAGACTTAGGGACTCCATTAAAAATATTAATTATTTCAATATCTCCTAAATTGTCTAGAATCTGCCCAAACCCTTTCTAGGTATTGGAGATCTCATGTGCCCCAACCTCTCCACCACATTTAGTGGCTAGAGCACATCCGATGCTACCACAAATCAACACTCCCTCGTAGCGAGGACTATGCTCTAGCAATACTCCTGAGTCCTCACTGAGTATTACTCTAATCGTCCGGCTTCAGTCCTTGTGCTGATGCTAGGCCTGTTGCCCACCATCCTCTACATTGTTGCTCATGGTTCTGCCATTGCCACTGTTGCATTTGTACGACAACTCCCTCTGCATCCGTGTTGCTGCCCATGGCTCTGCCACTGCCAGTGCTGCATCTGCACTGCATCTCCTCTCATCATGATGCATCGTGCTACCCACTGCTGCACTGCAACTCAATTACTAAGAAGTAAGTAATTGATCTCCCAACTCTGACCTCTTTGTTGGGCTAGAGACCCTCCTGATGCTGAAGCTCCCTCTGTTGCTGACAAGTGCTCCCACTCTGACCTCTGCGCTACTGCAACAACTCCCTGCATCTTGCACCATTGCACACCTCTCTGTGCCATCCCGCACTGGTGCAACACTCTCGTGCCTCCCGCATTGCTGCAGCCTGCTAGCCTCGCGCTGTCTTGGGACTCCTACACTGTAGTTATCTCTGCTGCTCCATCCGCATCCATCTCTACCCACATCAACCACTCCTCCTACTCCTCTTCGGGGCTCCCGTAGCAATGTCTAATCCAAGAGGCTGGGTACCTCGAGGATCCTGCCCCTCATCATTTGTAGTCCGTCTGACTACAACTCAATGTCTCCCCACTTTCGCTGAAGTGGTGTGTGTGCACTCATGGCACAATCATTGTCTGTTTCCACTTCCTTCTCTGCCCTTGCTAGCGCTACTTTAGTCTCGGAAGACTCTCCCTTACTCTTCTTCCTTGGACACTGGGTTGCATAATGGACCAATCTCCCCATAGTGGAAGCACTTGATCTTGGAGAGATCCTTCTTCTTCCGCTCTTCTTGCTTTCCCTCAGATGCTAGGGCAACATCTTCCTCCTCTTCCTTTTTGACTCTGATCCCCTTACTGCTACTTCCCGCCTTTCACTGTCGTCTGATCTCTTCTTGGCGAAGAGCCACCCACATCTTATCCCACGGTGGAAGTGTCCCTCTGCCCAGTATACTCTAGACAAATACTTCCCAGTCTTCTGAGACTGCATTCAGGGTTGTCCTCACCATCAATTCCTGATTCGACGTGGCTTCTATGGCAGTCAACTAATCTCGGATCTCATTTAGTCCTTCGAGGAAGGTGTCAATCAGTTCTCCCTTCTTCATCTAATATGACCTCAACTGATTTTCTAGTAACATTGTTCTCTACACAGAAGTATGCTCGTACAATTTATTTAGGGCCTCCCACATCTCATTTTTCGTTTCCTTCTCAGCAATGTGTGGTACTACATGGTCCTTGACCCCATCAAGGATGATGCTCTTGGCCCTCGCCATTGCCTCATACTTGTCGTTCTCAGCTGTGTCAACGGGGATAGCTATCGTCTTCAAAGTGAAGTGCTTGACACGATTTATGTCAGGTACGAATAAGATTCTGGCCTTCTAGGCTACAAAGTTTGATGCTTCGTCCAACCTGTCCTGGTCTCTTACTTTGTGTAGTGCCATGATGCTCTTCACTTCCCTCCTGGAAGTTCTCGATGTGACTCCCTCTGATTCTCTATTTCCCTCCTGGAAAACCTTCTGCCGATGTCGAGATGCCCCCTACTCTGATCGTCTGTGCAACTGCACCACTGATCTGGATTTCTCGGCTAGAAACCCTCGGTAGCAACTCCCTCCTCTTGGCCTTGCCCTATTAAGTACTGTTCTGACTACAATACCTCACCAATTCCACTCTACAACTTTCCCACAGCCTCCTAAACCCCAACAACCTGAAGGTGAGAGCTCCTAGGCTCTGCGCAATCCCGGCACCAGCAACTCGGTCTCCTCAGCCAACTGCATCAGCCCTCCTAGCTTCTACGTGAGTCGCCCTTAGCCTCCCTTAGCCTCTATGCTGCCTCTTCCTAGCTCACCCTTGATGACGCAGGCACTGCATCACCCTTCCCTTGTTGCTGCTATGCTAGAAACAACTTTTGTCACTCAGAACAATTGTTTTCTGCTACTATTGCTCCACTCGACTAATGTCCTCAGTTCTCCTTTGATCTGCAACCACCCTCTAATACAATGTTGTAGTTTCTAAGTCTACCAACTAGAAACCCTCCATGCACTTTACTGATTTATTCCTACCTACTTGTTCTATTACTTAACAAGTTATTTACAATGTAAATGCTTAAAATAAACACTAGTGCATGCTCAACATATTACAAATCATCAAATGAAGGAAACAGAAACAAGCACACAAAATGACATCGTTATTTTTGGACCAATGTCCTCGGGAAAACCCAATGCGGGAAAACCAGTGCAGCTATCTGAGGGTTTTCTTATTAAGCAATTTCATAGTACAATATGGGTGCCAAATCTCGCTTACCCAACAAAGAATTTCCTCAGCAGTAGTACCTCTCAGTCTAAGACAAATGTCCCCGCTAAAACCCCGGATAAACCTTGCGGCAGCTCCTAAACTCCAATCTGCCCTAGAAACCCCAGCATCTGCCTTTCTAGACTGCGTCAGCCTCTCACTACCCAACACTGGCCGTGCGTCACCCTGAATGGGCCTTTGTCTGCTTCAGGAGGCCCACCGTCAGCCTTCCTGCCCTCTGCATCAGCAACAGTCGCCTCTCTGAAGCACTGCGCAGCTCCTGGCTGCCTCTGCATGGCCCTGCGTGAGCTCTGGCCGCTACTGCGTCACTCTCTCTCGCTCTTGTGGTGATCCCTTGGCACTATCTCTGCCTTTCTATCTCTCTGTACTCAATGCTCCTCAGTTGCAACTCTGATCACTGATTCTATCTCTCTTAGCAAACCCGCTCTAGAGAATAGAATGACTGATCATCTAGTCAACCCTCCAAGTGACACTCAAGCCTCTTATAATTTTCTCGTTGACATATCAACGACTCAGATTAAGTCCCTAATCGATGGCTAAGATTAGATCTAGCTTGATCCATGTCTTTTGGACCATTCTAATACAGTTTTATATTAATCCACATTAATATTTTAATTTCCCTAAGTTTAGACTTAGGGGCTCCATTAAAAATATTAACTATTTTAATATCTCCTAAATTGTTTAGAATCTGCCCAAACCCTTTCTAGGTATTGGGGATCTCATGTGCCCCAACCTTTCCACCAAATTTCGTGGCTAGAGCACATCCGATACTACCACAAATCTACAAGGGGCTAGAACACATGAGATCTCCAAGACCCATAAATCGTTTGGAGAAATTCCACCCGAAGTGCATGCTATTCAAATAATTAATCATTTTTAATGGTGCCTAAGTTAAAACTTAGGAATTTAAAATATTTAAAGTGAATTAATGTAAATATGGGTGAGAAGCTTATAAGTGACGAGGATCAAGTCTAATTTAATCTTAGCCATTGATTAGAGATTAGATCATGGTTGTTGATTTCTCAACAGGAAAAGTATAAAGAAAGGCTTGGGATCAGTTGGAGAACACACACACAGAGAACAAATTGATCTGGAGTTCGATTTCTGGGGCTAGGAAGCTGAGAATTCGAACTGAGTGATCAGTTGCAGCAGAGGGGCAAGAATAGTTCGGGAGTACTGACAGAGAGGTAGAGAGAAGCTAGTGGAGGTAGCACGACAACCAGAAGGATTGATTTTGGGCCAATCTGCGCCCACGCAGGCCTGACGTAGAGCCAAAAGGGGCAGCGCAGAAGCAGAAGCTGCCCTCCACTCAGAAAGCCGGCACTGTTGGGGAACTGTCGGAACAACTGGGAAGGTTGACACAGTGGGTAGAAGAGACAACGCAGTGCTGAAGCGGAGCCTATAAGGCTAACGCAGGGCTAACACAGAGATAGTCTGGGTTAGCCAGTTTTGCTGTTGAATCAGCCGGATTCTGCCGGGTGAAGTGAGGTAAAACTCACTCAGTTTTTCTGCCATTATAGTTTCTCTGTCACTGGATTGTCGGGAGGGCATCCAACATTTGTATTCGAAATTACTGCTTAATAATAGAAAACCCTCAGAGTTGTTGCACCAGTTTTCTCGCATTGGGTTTTTTCGGGGACTATTTTGTCCAAAAATAACTGTGCCCTATGTATCTTGTTCTTTGCTCAGTTTTTTGTTTCATGTATTCAAATATTAAAGAAGTGTACGCCGCAAAAGTAATTTGCTCCAGTGTTTAGAGAATAACTTGATAATGAATATTAAAATCAAGTAGGTGAAGTAGATTCAAATTTGTTGCAGTAGGGGTTCCTTGAGGACTAGGATTTTTCACACAGAGCAGTGACATTTCCACGTGGGCCAAAAGACCTAGACAGTTGAGGAGCATGTAGAAATTGGGGTCAATTTCGAGGGTCAGAGCTAGGCCAAACCTTTTCTGGGTTTTGGTGGGTTATTCGAGAGGAGTTCAGTGTTAATATCCCGAAATTTTCTAAGCACTTGAAGTGGGTCATTCAGTAGGTTCTTATCAACAGACATTATAGTTCTTCCAAGGCAGCACAGGGCATAGCTGAAGCAACACATTCTAGCATCTAGACATTTCATTTTCCATCTGAGCCTTGTCTAGCTTGCCTTTTTGGCAAGCCCAGGTGCACTCACACCATACCCCATTGTACTATTTCTTCATTTAATAAAATGGCTCAGTTGAGTGCTATATTTGGAGAAATCCTGGGTGTTCACTTATGTGTTTGAATTTTGTTTGTGTGCATGTTCATCTTTGCTTTGTTTATCACTATATTTCCTAGGTAGGAATATTACAGTGGTATCTAAGCTCAAATCTTGGCTCATCCATGGGGTTTTCCTATGACCTTGGAGGAAAGGAAGAACCAATGTTGCACGAAGCGGGGACGTTTTTTGGAAGCGGGGTCGTTGAAGCGTCATTTTCCAAAAATCTAGGGGAAACGTCTGCTATATATATATAGATATATATTTTTATTTTTTTGCATTTATACTCAAAACAAACATCCCAAATACCAAATTAGTTTTAGAAGACATGAAAACATGCATATTTTTGTGTAAATCAAGATAGATATAACATCCATTGTACATTAATGATTAATTATTCGAGCATCAACCATTTAGATGCATCAACCATCTAGAATTTAGATTCTTCTCCTCTTGTCTAGCCTTTGCCTCTACCTCGATTGTCTAGGGATATTAGTCAACATTGCCCAATTTTGATCAAACTACCTAATTCAAGACTTAAAATATGGTAGAAAAACCTTAACATGCTTGATCGATGATTTTGACTTGATTGAAAGGTAATTTTTTGCTAAAGGCGTGCCGCGTGACAAAGGAGTTCAACAATTAACACCACCAACACTAGGGTACATATAAGGCTTGGTGCTCTTGATTAAATGCTAATCGCATACCTTGAGACTTGATATAATCTAATGAAATGCCACAATCCCATTGATCCTGAATTCCTGAAAACTGTTAAGTCTGCTGAATTTTGAATAGGATATGAAATTCTGTTTTCTCCATATGAAGTCCAATGAGGCTGGAACCACTCTCAAACATCCTAAGTCATTTCATGGTAATGTTAAAAATTTACGTAAAAGGATGAAAATGAAAAATAAAGGAGAATGTCACTTCTACTTTAAGAATTTAACATTACCATGAGGGAGCATCTGCTATATTTATATTTTTTTTGCCTTCATTCCTCACCCTAACCCAAGGTGGACCCCACCCCCAACAAGCAAACTTACCCAAAACTAAAAAAAAATTGAAAAAAAAAACGATTTTCTAAACAGTGCGAAGCTTTTTCAGAATCGTACGGAAGCGCCACGCTTCCGACGCCCGAAGCGCCGTACGAAGCGCGCTTCGGAGGCCTGGAAGCGGCACTTCCATACCACGCTTCAAAATTTCCAGGAAGCGACAAATTTCGGAAGCGGCGCTTCCGAATCTCGGAAGCGCGCTTTTGGCAAAGCATCTTAGGCGCTTCCGTACGGGATGCGCTTCGGGCCTTGGAACCGGGGGGGGCGCTTCGTGCAACATTGGGAAGAACATTACCTATTGGAGGCAAAGATTTTCCGAAGCAGATTTTTGTGGCCAGTTTGGGTCAGGATTGCTTGTGGAGAAGGGTAATTTCCTTCAGTTGATTTTGTAGGTATTTATCTCAGATAGAAACGCCAATTTGGTGTCAATTCTATTGTACTCACAATTTTTGTTGCTGCATAATAATAAAAACCCTCGACTACTACACCGTTTTCATACATTGGGTTTTCTGGGGACAATTGTCCAAAAATTATTATCATTTTTATGTGTGTCTGCTAGCATTTCTCAGTTCCTATTTTTTGCTTCCGCAATATTTTTTATGGTGAAGAAATCCAAGTGTGAATTATTCATTGTTTGCCATAGAAAATAAACTGCATAATAATTAACTAGTTAGAAGAATAATTTTATATTGCTGCATTTCAAGGGAATTTTCACAGTTTGGTGTTATTTTCATACCTTTGTTTGATGGTCACTCTCTTGACATATGGATGCTTGCTACTGCATTTGTTATTTATTTTTGGAGCATCTTAGTGACTATGTGTTATGGTGTTATGATATTGGTTCATCACTAGGTGGGGTTATTGTACAGGTCCACTTTGTTAGTTTTTGGAAATTCCACGTAGAAGTGTCTCAATTAGATTATTAGCCTATTTTTAATTATTTCTTAAGTCTAAACTTAGTAAAAGTGGTTAATTAATCAGAATTAATTGAGACAAGGTGTGAATTATCTAGAAACTCACACGAATCGACTGGGAAAGAATCTGGGTCCTTGATTAAGTTTTATTTTTGGTCGCTGGAGGTCCAACAGAGGATTATAAAAAGTCGATGGGTAGATGGATAACACACTTGTGGAGTTCGAATTCCTTGGTAGTTCGACCTTCCAGAGGCAACAATCAAAAGAATTCGAGCAAGAGAAGGAAGCAGAGACAGTGAGGCCGAAGGAAGAGTTCTAGAGTCGGTGAGTGCATTTGCAGAAAGGCCAAAATTTCTCCAGGAAAATGCGCATAGGCAGCGTAGAGGCTTCATTGGGCAGTTCGATTTGCTGGGGAAGGAAGGCTTTTTCAGTTCCAGAGGCCGGGCAGAGGTTCTAGATTGCCGGAAAAGCGTTCTTCTGTTCAGCAATAGGCAGGACATCTTGATTAGCAGTCGATTCGGGCATCACGTGTGGCAGGTAGCTTCAATTTGATGTAGAGCCTGCGTAGACCTAGTTGGACAACTTGCTTTTCAGAGGCAATCAAGTGCCAGGATTGCTCGGAGTGAGGGTAATTTCCCTCTAGATATTTTTGCTAGTATTTTCTGTGAAGGATTGCTAGTTTTCGGCATCTAGATTGTACTCATAATTTCTCACTGCTGCATAATAATAAAAATCCTCAACTGCTACACCGGTTTTCCCAAGTTGGATTTTTTCGGGGACATTTGTCCAAAAATACTGTGTTAATTTTGATGTGTGTGTGTTAGCATATTTCTTAGTTTCCAGCACTATTATTTTTCCGTAGTTTTATTTGTCAAGGTTGTAGTGTGATTTATTAAGTATTTGTCATAGCAGATAAATTGTTAAATTAATTAACAATTAGAAGAATAACTTCCAGTTGCTGCAATAGGATTTCAGACTTGAAATTTTTACATGGTATTAGAGCATGATTGATCAGCTGAGAAGCTCAGAAGCGGAAAAATAAAATTTCGTTGTTCAAAGGGAGCAGCAAGCCAAAATTTTCTGGTGTTGCACTGTGCCTAGCTAGGCAATTCGAATTGTTGGGCAAGCGTTCAATTTTCAGTTGTAGGGTGGCAGAAAATTAGATTTGCCCAAAATAGTGATTCTAGTAGGCATATGGAGCAGCAGCAGCTCAGATTTTCACTGAGAAGATTTCTTGGTTGGGCGCAGAGGGTTTTGTAGCAGTTTGAAGTAGCAGAATCAACGGTAGGTGGAAGAGAAAGAGCACACACAAGGGGGAAATTTCTCTTAGAGGCTTTCTATTTCAAAAATCCATATTTTCTCAGCTGCTGGAGGCAGTAGCAGCTAGTAGGACTATGTATTCCAAAAGGGGGTGCGAGTAGCAGAACAACAATCGAGTAGAGGAAGAGGGAGATTTTCAGATTAAATTCGAGATGGCCACAACAGGGATTAGAGATCATTATAGGTTGGAGGGAGCTTCCAACTATGTGATCTGGAAGGCTAGGATGTCATTCCTTCAAGATGTACATGGCCTGAAAGCCATTGTGGATAATGTAGTAGCAGTACCCCAGGATGTCGATCAACTCAAGGAGTACAGAAAAGAAATGGCAAAGGGAAAGCGGATGATTTTTGATGGACTCTGAGATCATCTAGTCTCACATGTGGCAGAAAAAGGTACGACTAAGGAGATGTGAGATGCTTTCTTTGAGCTATTTCAGGGTTCTTTCGAGCAGCATAAGATGTTTCCGCAAGAGAAGTTGAGGAGCATAAGAATGCAGAAGGGTTAGAGTATAGATGGCTTCCTCACCAGGATTTAGGAAGTCCAAGATAAACTAGCAATCATTGGGGAGGCACCCCAACCCACAGACCTTGTACAGTTGACACTGAATAGTGTCTCAAATGATTGGTAGGTATTTGTCCAAAGTATCTTGGGCATAGACAAATTGCCAAAGTGGGACAAGATGTGGGTTGATCTTCAAAAGGAGTTGAGGCGGGCTCTGGTACATAGCACCATCAGCAGCAATAGTAGTAAGGGAGTTAAGGGTGAGAAGGAAGAAGAAACGGTGGCCTTAGCATCTAAGGGTCCCAGTCAGGGACATGTGAAAATTTGGGAGCCCCAAATTTCTACTGCAGCGACTGATTACGTTTCTTTTATTTGTTAATTACGGAACAAAATTATTTATTGTTTCCTACAGTAAACATCGAAAGTAATACACTGCAACCTTCACCATTTAAAAAAAATGTGAAAACAAGAAACTGAACAAGAAAGAAATACACAACACATCTACACAGTTATTTTTGGACAAATGTCCTTGGAAAAACCCAGTGTGGGAAAACTGGTGCAACAACTGAGGGTTTTATTATTATACAGTAATAATTCTGAGTACAATTCGTTGGATGCCCAACTGGCTATCCTATACAGAGAGGAACTAGACAAAACAAGTAGTGAGATGCTCTCACCTTGTCACTGGAAGAATCTGACTCTGATCTTGCTGGAATAGAGGCTTTGCATCGCTTCTGCGCAGAACTGCGTCAACCCCACACAGTCTCTATGTCACCTCTTCTCGGGACTGCGTTGCTTCTCCTTTGGAGCCTCTCCTTGTTGGAATTTCTAAGTCTATTTGAAAGAAATTCTTCCTGTACTATCTGATTTATTTCTTCCTACTTGTTCATTTACTTAACAAGTTATTTATGATGTAAATACTGAAAATAAATGCAAGTACAATATCAACACATGCAGATCATCAACTAAAAGAAACAAGCACACAAGTGACATCGTTGTTTTAGGACTAATGTCCCTGGAAAAACCCAATGCGGGAAAACCGGTGCAGCTATCAAAGGGTTTTATTATGAAGCAGTTTCAGAATACAATCAGGGGGCCAGAAATGGCTCACCCAATAGAGAATGCCCTCGGAAGTAGTACCTCTCAGTCGGAGACATATATTCCGGCTAAATCACCGGATGAACAATCCCACAACAGCACTGCAACACTTCTGCTGCTCTTTGCCTCCCTGATAGTGACTGCGTCACCATATCCAACTCTCCAGCTCCAATCTCTCCCATGAAATCTCCCAACTTCAGCCTCTAGGGTTTGCGTTAGCCTCTCTAGCCCAGCATCAGCCTCTTGGGGATCTACGTCAGCCTGTGGAGCCTCTGCGTTCCCCAAGCTGGCCCCCCTTAGGCTTTGCGCAACTCCTGGTTGCCTTTGCATGGCCTCTAGCTGGCTCTGTGTCAACCCTCTCTGGGCTTTTGCGCTGATGCTCCTGGTACTATCTCTGCCTCTCTGCTACTATATTCACTGCCCCTCAGCTGCAACACTGATCACTCCTTCGATTTCCTCAACAAGCCCTACCCCAGAAAATCGAATTCTTGATCAACTCGGTGTGTTCTCCAACTGACCTTCAAGCCTTTTCTTATACTTTTCTCGTTGACAATTCAACGATCGATATTACATCCCTAATCAACAGCTAAGATTAGATCTGTCTTGATCCATGACTTTTGGACCATTCTAACTCAATTTTATATTAATTCACATTAATATTTTATTTTTCCTAAGTTTAGACTTAGGAACTCCATTAAAAATATTAATTATTTTAATATCTCCCAAACTGGTTAGATTCTACCCAAACCATTTTTGGGTCTTGGGGGTTTCATGTGCTTTAGCCTCTCCACCAATTTTTGTGGCTAGAGCACATTCGATGCTACCCCAAATCAACACTCCCTCTTAGCGAGGACTATGCTCTAGTAATACTCCTCACTGAGTATCACCCTAATCATCCGACATCATTCCCTATGCTGATGCTAGGCCTGTTGCCCAACCTCCTCTGCACTATTGCATCATGTACTGCTACCCATGGCCCTGCCGTGGCCACTGTTGCATCCATACTACAGCTCCCTCTGCATCCGCGATGATGCCCATGGCCCTGCCACTGCCACTGCTACATCTGCACTGCATCCCCTCTCATCATGCTGCATCGTGCTGCCCATAGCACTGCCATTGCTAATTGCTGCACTACAACTCAGTTACTGAGAAGTAAGTAACTGATCCTCCCAACTCTGACATCTCTGTCAAGCTAGAAACACTCCTGATGTTGAAGCTCCCTCTGTCGCTGACAAGTGCTCCCTCTATAGATCCCCTCTCATCATGCTGCATCGCGCCGCCCATAGCATTGCCATTGCTAATTGCTGCACTACAACTTAGTTACTGAGAAGTAAGTAACTGATCCTCCCAACTCTGACATCTCTGTCAGGCTAGAAACACTCCTGATGTTGAAGCTCCCTCTGTCGCTGACAAGTGCTCCCTCTATAGACCTTTGCACTGCTACAACAACTCCATGCCTCTCGCATTAATGCCTCATGCTGTCCTAGGACTCCTGCACTATAGCCCTCTCAATCGCTCCATCTGCATCTGTCTCTACCGACATCTGTCAGTCCTGCTACTCTTCGGGGTTCCCGTAGCCAGGTATAATCCAAGAGGTATAATCCAACAGTGCTCCCTCTGCACTGTTGCATCATGTATTGCTACCCATGGCCCTGCCATGGCCACTGTTGCATCCATACTACAGCTCCCTCTGCATCCGCGATGATGCCCATGGCCCTGCCACTGCCACTTCTACATCTGCACTGCATCCCCTCTCATCATGCTGCATCGTGCTGCCCATAGCACTGCCATTGCTAATTGCTGCACTACAACTCAGTTACTGAGAAGTAAGTAACTGATCCTCCCAACTCTGACATCTCTGTCAGGCTAGAAACACTCCTGATGTTGAAGCTCCCTCTGTCGTTGACAAGTGCTCCCTCTATAGACCTTTGCACTGCTACAACAACTCCATGCCTCTCGCACTACTGCCTCATGCTGTCCTAGGACTCCTGCACTATAGCCCTCTCAATCGCTCCATCTGCATCTGTCTCTACCGACATCTGTCAGTCCTGCTACTCTTCGGGGTTCCCGTAGCCAGGTATAATCCAAGAGGTTGGGTACCACGAGGATCCTGCTCCTCATCACCTGTAGTCCATCTGACTACAGCTCTCGAGGTGCATGAGCACTCATGGCATAGTCGTCATCAGTCTCCACTTCCTTCTCCGCCTTAGCCGGCACAACCTTGGTCTTAGAAGCCTCTCCCTTGCTCTTCTTCTTATGACACTGGTTCATATAGTGGCCCAGTTCTTCACAATGGAAGCACTTGACCTTGGAGAGGTCCTTCTTTCTTTTCTTGTTCTTTTCCGCAGATGCGAGAGCCACATCTTCTTCTTCCTCCTTTTTGATTCTGACCCCTTTTCCGCTACTCCCTGCCTTGGACAATCGTCTGATCTCTTCTTGACGAAGATTTGCCCACAGTTCCTCCCAATCTGGAAGGTTCGTCCTACCCAGTATGCTCTGGACAAATACCTCCCAATCCTCTGAGACTGCATTCGATGCAATCCTCACCATCAGTTCCTGATCAGTGTGGCCCCTATGGAAGTTAGTTGATCATGGATCTCCTTCAATCCATCGAGAAAGACATCTATCTGTTGTCCCTTCTACATCTAATATGACCGCAGCTGGTTTTCAACATCCTCCTATGCACAGAAGTATGTGGTGCAATTTCTTTAGGGCCTCCCACATCTCATTTGCTGCCTCCTTCTCGGCAATGTGTGGCACCACATGATCCTTGACACCATCAAGGATGATGTGCTTTGCCCTGGCCATTGCCTCCTCGTACTTGTCATTTTCAACGGGTTCAACTGGGATCGCTATCGTTTTCAAGGCGGAGTGTTTGATGCCATACTTGTCTAGAATGGACAAGATCCTGGCCTTCCAAACTATGAAGTTTGAAGCTCCGTCTAGTCTATCTTGATCTCTTAGCCCATTCACTGCCATTTCACTGCTCTTCTTTCGACTCTTTCAAGTCTCTCTACTTCCCGTCTAGAAGTTCTCGGTTTGAGTCCCTTTGAGCCTCGATTTCCCTTCTGGAAATCCCTCTACCAATCCTCGGCAGCAATTCCCTCCTCCTTGGTCTTGCCCTGTTAGGTACTATTATGACCACAATACCCCACCAGCTTTGCTCCGCAACTTACCCACAACCTCCTATGTCCCAGCAGTCTGAAGGTTAGAGCCTCTAAGCTCTGCGCAATCCTGACACTGGCACAACCTGCACCTCTTGGCCACAACGTCGATTCTTCTTGGTTGAGAAAGATGACTGGGCACTATGTAGGTCAGGTCTGCTCCTCTCTGTCTCAGTGTTGATCCTCCTACTGGCTTCAACTGATGACTCAGGCTCTTTGCGTCACCCCTTCCTTGCTTCTTTCTACTAGTAACACTTTTTTCACTCGGTACAACTGTTTTTTGCTGCTATGGCTCTGCTCTACTAATGCCTTCAGTTATCCTGTGATTTGTAACCATGCTTCGATACCATGTTGGAATTTCTAAGTCTATCTGTTAAAAATTCTTCCTGTACTATCTGATTTATTTCTTCCTACTTGTTCATTTACTTAACAAGTTATTTACCATGTAAATACTGAAAATAAATGCAAGTACAGTATCAACACATACAGATTATCAACTGAAAGAAACAAGCACTCAAGTGACACCATTGTTTTTGGACTAATGTCCCCAGAAAAACGTAATGCGGGAAAACCAGTGCAACTATCAGAGGGTTTTATTATTAAGAAGTTTCAAAATACAATCTGGGTGCCAAAAATGGCTAACCCAACAGAGAATGCCCTCAGCAGTAGTACCTCTCAGTTGGAGACAGATATTTTGGCTAAATCATTGGATGCATGATCTCACAATAACACTGCAACACTTCTGTTGCTCTCTTGTTACCCAGATAGGGACTGCATCACCCTATCTAGCTCTCCAGCTCCAATATGTCCCACGAAATCTCCCAGCGTCAACCTTTAGGGTCTGCATTAGCCTCTCTAGCCTAGTGTTACCCTCTGGCCCAGTGTCAGCCTCTCAGGGCTCTGCATTAGCCTCTGGAGCCTTTACGTCTCCCAGATGGCCCTTCTCAGGGTCTGTGCAACTCCTGGATGCCTCTGGCTGCCTTTGTGTGGCTTCTAGCTGACTCTGCATCAACCCTCTCCCGGCTTTTGCGTTGATTCTCCCGGTACTATCTTTGCCTCTCTGCTACTGTATTCACTGCTCGTCAGCTACAACTCTGACACTGATTCGATTTCCTCAGCAAGCCCTGCCCGAAAAAATCGAATTCTTGATCAACTTGGTGTGTTCTCCAACTGACCCTCAAGCCTCTTCTTATACTTTTCTCGTTGACAATTCAATGGCCGAGATTAAGTCCCTAATCAATAGCTAATATTAGATCTGTCTTGATCCATGACTTTTGGACCATTCTAACTTAGTTTTATATTAATTTACATTAATATTTTATTTTTCCTAAGTTTAGACTTAGGAATTCTATTAAAAATATTAATTATTTTAATATCTCCCAAACTAGTTAGATTCTGCCCAAACAATTTCTGAGTCTTGGAGATCTCATGTGCTTTAGCCTCTCCACCAATTTTCGTGGCTAGAGCACATTCGATGCTACCCCAAATCAACACTCCTCACCAGAAACTTTGATTTCCAGCCTCCCCATCTCACACCTCAGCGCCTAGTTTCTTAAACTTGATTTCACCGCCAGAAATTTGATCTCCCTCTAGGCTTTGCACTACCACTGCATTAGCACTGCGTGGGCCAGTGTCAGCCTCCCTCTGGACTTCGTTCTGTTCTCTCTGCCTTGTATTCTCCGGCCCAGGAAGACTCCTCACCGAATACTATCCCTACCCCTCACTGCAAAAGCTCACTCAAATTTCTCACCGACAGCTGCTCTGCTTCAGAAATTCGATCTTCTAAACTCTTCTTGATGTGTTCTCCAAGTGCCCCTCAAAAACTCTTCTTATATCTTTATGTTGGACAACCAACGACCCAGATTAACTTCTAATCAATGGCTTAGGTCATTTTGGCTTGAGATTCGTCTTCTTCTAGAAGTTTCACTCACAGATTAATATCATTTAATTAATATAATTTCTTAAGTTTAGACTTAGGGTCCCATTAAAACTAATTAATTATTTTAATAAAACTGTCTCTGGGTGGAATTTCCCGAAACAAATTCTGCGTGTTGAGAATGAATGTGTCTAAGCCTCCCTACAAATTTTGAGACTTAGAGCACATCTGATGCTATCAGAAATCAACACTCCTTATCGAGAATGTGCTCTAGCAATGGACCTTGCTGAAGCATCACTTTGTTTTGTAACATCTCCTTCTGCATCACTGATGTCTAACATCTTGTCCACAAACTATTGCACAAATGTTGCATCTGTACTGCTGTTGACACTGCCATTGTCAACACTGCATCCATAATGCAACTCCCTCTCAATTCTGCATTCGTGTTGCTGCTAGCACTGTCACTGCCAATACTACATCTGCATTGCAACCTTCTCCAATTGTTGCTACTACTGCATCAGCAACGTAAAAGATCCCAAATTACTGAACAAGTGTTTAGTATGATGCATCTCGTTGTTGAAGTTCCGACTGCTGCTAGTCTCTATGCTGACCCTCTAAATCCTTTGCGTTGCTGCTAACTCTGCTCTGTGCCAACTACACTGCTGCCAACTCTAGCTCTGTGCTACTCAGTCTCTGGCATTGCTAGCCACTGCAATTGTCACTCTGACACTCCTCTGCACCAACTGATGTTGGTCCATCTTGCTACTTCTGATCTAGGCTCCCGTAGCAAGGAATTGATCCAAGAGGTGGGCTCCTCAAGGATCCTGCCCAACTACAGTCCTTTCAAACTACAGTTCTAGATTTTCCCACCTCCCTCTTGGAGATGCTTGGGCTGTCATGGCGAACTTCTCCTTGATCTTTGAAAATGCAACCTTTAGATCATGCTTCTCATCTTTGTTCTTCTTCCTGAGAGGACATTGTGTTGCGTAGTGGTCGAATTCACCACACCTAATGCATTTGATCTTCGAAAAATATTTCTTCTTTTGCTGCCCCTTGGATGCGAGGGCTGCATTCTCTTCCTCCTCCTTGGGCTTCAACCCACTGCTGCTGCTTCCGTCAAGTTTACACTTGACCAAGTCTCTCCTCGGCTCCTCTTGCTTAAGAGATGCCCACATTCATCCCAGTATAGCAAAGTCGCTCTCCCCAGGATGCTTTGGACAAAAACTTGCCACTCCTCAGAAACTGAATTCAGGGCCAGTCTTACCATCTCGGAAGCTTGAGGTGTTGACCCCACAGTTGCTAGCTCGTCTCGGATCTCTTGAAGCATAGTAAGGAACGGATCAATGCGTTCCCCCTTCTGCATCTACTTAGATCTCATCTTCTGCTCCAAGTACATCATTTGTTGCTCGAAAGATCCCTGATATAACGTCGACAAAGCATCCCACATCTCCTCCGCAGTGTCTCTGCTAGCGATGTGACAGACTATATGATCCTTCACTCTGTCGAGGATCATTCTCTTCGTCTTCTCCATTTCTCCCTTGTACTTTTTCAGGGGATCTAGATCCGCGGGCTCAGCTACCATGCTATCGACATAGATCTTGAGAAAATGCACATCTAGAAGGCACGACATCCTTGCCTTCCAGATCACATAGTTGGATGCACCATCCAACTAATTATGATCTCTCAATCCACTGGTTGCCATCTCTACCAATCGAAAAAGTCTGTAATATTCCTAATTAACCATGGCTAATTGGAATATTCGATTTTGTCCAATTTTTGCCTTCTATAGTTATTTATGAATAAAAAAGTGTGGACGGGGGACATAATTCACTTTAAGAATAAAAAAAAGTCACTTCCTAGTAGCACAACATTGTGACTTAAAGGGGAGCCAAGGGGGCCAAAGGGGGGAGGCAGAATGGGGCCCACGCAGACACATGGAGGGACTGTGCAGGAGGGAAGAAACACGTGGCAAGAGGGGAATCACGCAGGAGGAGGTGAGCCTAGGGATTGTGAGAGGCAAAGGCTATAAAATAGAGAGGAACCCCCTCTCTATTTCATTTTGAACTAGACGTTCCGACTTCTGAGCACGCTGGTCATTTAGCTAGTCTGCAGGACTGTTTAGTGCATTGAGTCTCCATTCGGAGATCTTGCACTTAGCCCCGGGGGACTTTGAGTGCCTGCTCGGGCAACGTATTTCCTTTGGCATTTTAGCAGTAATTTTATCAGCATTCCAGCAGTAGTTTCAGCAGCGTTTTGGACTACGCAGCACTGGGAGAGGGACGTAGTTCTTTCTGGCAGTAGTGTTGGACTGGGGTTTCTGCAGGGGGATTTATGTTGGGTGATTGAGCAAGGGACCAGCCCTTGCCTATTGGAGGAGTTTTGGCAGAGTTTTAGGCAGAGTTTAGAGGGGTCTTCTTCAGTGGCAGTGTAGAGCATTAGGGAGCTGCGCAGGATCCCAAGGGGGTGATTTTCGGGGGTCGGCTATTCCAGGAAAGCTTTATGGGTTTTTTTGGGTTTTTTTGGGTTTTTGGAGTAGAGCCTGATTCCAGAGTTTCAGCATTTTCCGAGGAGGGGAGCGGCCCCAAATCATTATTTGATTTTTAGCAGCAGCAGCAGCACGGTAGTTCTCCAGCAGCATCCACGCAGAGAGGCCATTCCTTGTTATTCTGAGAGTATTTCTTCACTTGCCTTATGCAAGTTGAGGTGCCATCTGTCTGATCACCTCTTGTACTCATTTTATTGCTCAGTATAATAAAATGGCTTAGCATTTCTCGTCGCGTTTCTTATGTATCTTATATTTCCAGTTTACATTATCATATGTTATTCCAGTATTATTTTGTCACTTTTGGGTTATTATATCACTTGCATGTATTTGGTTGGAGTTTTTGCTGGGGTTTGAGGAATATTCCGGGTTAGGGATATTACAGTGGTATTATCCCTAACCCGGAATAATCCCCAAACCCCAGCAAAAACTCCAACCAAATATGTGCAAATGATATAATAACCCAGAAATGACAAAATAACAATGGTACAGCATATAATAATGTAAACAGGAAATATAAGCAGATACTCAAGAAATGCAGCGAGAAATGCTAAGCCATTTTATTATATTGAGCAATAAAATGAGTACAAGAGGTGATCAGATAGATGACACCTCGACTTGCACAAGGCAAGTGAAGAAATACTCTCAGAATAACAAGGAATGGCCTTTCTGCGTGAATGCTACTGGAGAACTACCATGCTGTTGTTGTTGCTAGAAAACAAATAATGATTTGGGGTTGCTCCCCTCCTTGGAAGATGCTGAAACTCTGGAATCGGGCTCTACTCCAAAAACCCAGAAAAATCCAGAAAGCTTTCCTAGAATAGCCGACCCCCGAAAATCACCCCCTTGGGGAACTGCGCAGTCCCTCATTGCTCTGCGCTGCCATTGAAGAAACCGCTGCAGAACATTGCTTGAAACTCTGCCAAAATTCCTCCAAGATGCAAGGGCTGGTCCCCTGCTCAATCACCTAGCATAAATCCTTCTGCAAAACCCCTAATCCAACACTACTGCCAGAAAGAACTGCGTCCCTCTCCCAGTGCTGGGCAGTCCTCCAAAACGCTGCTGGAACGCTGGTAAAACTATTGCTGAACTGCCAAAGGAAATACCTTGCCCGAGCAGGCACTCGAAGTCCTCTGGGGCTAAGGGTGAGATCTCCAAACGGAGACACTCAATGCACTAAACTGTGTTGCAGACTAGCTAAACAGCCAACGTGCTCAGAAGTCGAAACGACTAGCTCAAAATGCACATAACTAAATGATCCAAAATGAGGGAGCTCCTCTCTATTTTATAGCCTCTGCCTCTTGTTGTCGCGCAGATTGACACAACAACGCTCAGACCGGGGGCTGTCACTCTGATCCCCGATCCCTCGGTTTAAGCATGTCTCCCGCGGCTAAGGGGGGTAGACCCTGTGAGATGATGAAGACCAATTGCCAAACAGTTGGTTGGGAGACACGAGACACGATTAAGATACGCACTAAAAAGATTTGATTAACTTAGCAGACCAGTGCCTTAAGAGATTATTAAATCGATTACTTGTTAGATGATTATAGAAACATGAAACATGAACAACAATCATTTGTCATCAGCTAGGACGACATCTAGCAACTGAAAATTTCGACAAGATAAATGCCCGGAACCACCACAAGAACCAGATATCAATTTCGCGTCTCGACTTGAAAGCTCAGATCTCAGCGTGAAAGATAATAATTGAAAAACCACTGAATCTAGCAAAAATAAATTTCCACGATGAATTTTTACAGCTTTTCTGACAAAAATTTAACTCAAAACAAAATTTAAAACTCAATCCTAAGTCCAAAAAAAAAAATTTTATTTGATTTTTTCATTTTATATTTTTTATGATTTTTTAGTTATTT
>APFE030208994.1:71014-90284 GCA_000404065.3 Pinus taeda
CCAACATCTCCTTGTCGTATATAGAATACAACCTCTCGTGCGGAAGGAGCTTCCGGCTCTCAAAGGCTATAGGGTGACCTCCCTGCATCAACACTGCGCTGATCCCCTCTCCCGACGCATCACACTTCAAAACAAATGGCTACGTAAAGTCTGGCAACGCAAGCACTGGGCAGTTGCTCATAACCTCCTTGAGCCTATCAAAGGCTCGCTGCACCGTATTTGACCAACTTAATGTCCCCTTCCTCGTCAAATCTGTTAGGGGTGTAGCAAGCTGCGAGAAACCTTTGAAAAACTTCCGATAGTAAGTACAAATGCTAATGAACCCTCGAAGTTCCGTCACATTTCTTGGCTCCAGCCGTTCTCTGATGGCCCTGATCTTCTCCTTGTGTACTCTCACTCCGTCCACCCCTATGATGTGTCCCAGATACAACATTTCCGTCAACCCAAACTCGCACTTGGAGAGTTTGGCATAGAACTGTTGCTCCTATAAGATATGCAATACCGTCTCAATGTGCTAGAGATGCTCCTCCTAAGTCCTGTTGTAAATGAGAATGTCATCAAAGAATACCAACACAAACTTCCTCAAGTGACTACGAAAGATGTGATTCATGTAGGACTGAAATGTAGCGGGGGCATTGGTTAGCCCAAAAGGCATCACCAAGAACTCAAAGTGCCCATAGTGACACCTGAAGGCGGTCTTGGGAATGTCCTGCTCCCGCACGCGAATCTGATGGTACCCAGATCTCAAATCAATCTTTGAGAAGAATCGTGCTCCCCTCAACTCATCCATTAGCTCATCAATCCTGGGTATGGGGTACCTGTTCTTCAGGGTCTTCTTGTTCAGGGCCCTGTAGTCAATGCACATCCTCAATGTACCGTCCTTCTTCTTCACCAACACCACAGAAGAAGCAAAAGGACTCGTGCTCGGTCGAATGTGCCCAAAAGCCAGCAACTCCTAGATAGCCCCTCAATCTCATCCTGATAGGCCTTGGGGTGCCTATAGGGGGTAGTGATTACTGCCTATATGCCCTGCTCAAGCTCGATGGTGTGCTCAAACCCCCAATCCGGTGGCTGTCTTGGTGGAATCTTCCCAAACACTATGGCATAGTGATCAAGGATGGACTGTATCTCTAGATGTACCGTCTGCCCTGTAGTCCCTGCCTCTGATGCACGCAGCTCCACTGCCCACTCTATGTCTCCCTTCCAGAAGACTGCCTCCATCCGATGAGCCAACACAGTCTGAGGCAGATATGTGTGCTGTCCTTGTATCTTCTCATGCCTCCCTGTCTTCTCATCATCCCACTCCATCTCTAGGGTCTTCCAATCCGCCGTGACCTTCCCTAGAGTAATAAGCCACTGAACACCCAGTATCATGTTGGTGCCCGGGATATCTACTACGAAAAAGTGGTCAGTCAATGTGTAGGTGCCCATCGTCACTGAAAGCTCTGGAACATAACGAGCACACATCATGGTCTAATCTCTTGGGACCAATACTGAAAACCCATCGAAGCTCTCTGTCTGAATACCTCTCTGCTCAACCATCTGTGCATCGATGAAGTTGTGGGTTGCCTCACTGTCAACCAAAACCGATACCCGCTGGCCACGTACTGTCCCTCGTACGCGTAGCATTAGATACTTGGGAACTTCTCGCAATGCTGCAAGGGCCCCTCCGGTGGGTGCAAAAGATGCACCACCTGCTGTTAATGGTGGAGGTGGCAAAGGTCCCTGTATGGCATGGCTATCTCCTGCCTCCACATCCTCCTCGTCATCCTCTTCTCCACTGCTCTCGGAGAAGACCTTAATAAAATGTGCTTTGCCAGCAGCACATTTATGTCCCGGTGCCCATGGCTCCTGACATGTGAAGCACAACCACTTCTTCTTCAACTCCCTCTTGACATCGTCCTCAATCTGTACTCGTCCTGGATTCCCCTTTGGAGGTGGAATCCTCACATCCTTCCCCTTAGACTGAAAAGGCTGTCTTTGGGGTTAAGGTGTCTGGGTCCTGGGTAAAACATCCTGTAAGTCCCGGGTCCGGCTGATAGCGTCTTGGAACATGGCTGGTCTAGTGGATCGGACTAGACCCTGAAGTGGCTCTGCTAACCCCTCAACATACATATAGACCCTCTGTGTCGTGGATAGGTCTGGCACCATCACAGAGACCCTCAAGAAATCTACAATGTAGGTCTCTGGGCTCGCTGTCTGTTTGAGCCTCGTCAGCTCAACAAAATGTTGCTCTAGATCCCTCCAATCAAATCGCTCCATCAATCTCCTGGTAAACTCCGCATATGTCGTCACCATAGAGTGCCCGAGTGTAACCATCCCGTGAAACCACCAATCTTGGGCCTCGCCATCCAAATGCAATGTTGCCACCTTGATGGCCTCTGCCTCCGACATTTGGTTAAGCTGGAAATAAATGTCTAGCTTCTCCACCCAAGACTTCGCTGAACTGTTTGATGAACCATCAAACGTAAGCAAGTGGAATCTACTCACTGCACGGTGGGTGTCACCATCATGGTAATGCCGGTTTCCTCTGTGATGATCGCGGGGCCTACTATCCCACTGGAGCTAAACAAAGTCTCTGAATGAAAGAGCATCCTTGAACTCCTGCCCATATGCCTGGTACTCTGCAAAATAATCGCCCATATGGTCAGGCTCTACCTCTTGCTGGGCTCCGACCCCCGTGTCTGCTCCTAAGAACATGGGCATGGTAGAGCGTGTAGGGGCATGCAAGGCCACCTGCTGTGCGGTATCACGTTGCTCTAGCAAATGATGGGATGCACCTGATCCCTCACCGATCTGAAAGACCCGTGGGCTCTCACGCTGTCTAGCCTCTACTGTCGTGAATCTTTGCCCCATCACCTCAATCTGCCTTAACAGATCCTGCACTGATTTGAGGAGCATATCTGCAAATCTTTTCCCGTCCTTGTTTGCCATCTGCTCTGCATCCACTACTGGCTCTCTTTGTTTTGCGTCTACCACAGGTTCCTCCTGTTTTGCGTCCGCCACAGGAACACAGTCTCCCTCTCCGTAGGTATTCTCCAACCTATGTCTAGTGTCTCTGTATCTCCTACCTCTATAACAAATGTAGGGTTTTTCCCTCGGTGTCATAGATTGCTAGCTCCACAGGCTGAGCCAGATCTATGCTCTGATACCACTGTAATATCCCTAACTCGGAATAATCCTCAAACCCCAACAAAAACTCCAACCAAATATGTGCAAATGATATAATAACCCAGAAATGACAAAATAACAGTGGTACAACATATAATAATGTAAACAGGAAATATAAGCAGATACTCAAGAAATGCAGTGAGAAATGCTAAGCCATTTTATTATACTGAGCAATAAAATGAGTACAAGAGGTGATCAGACATATGGCACCTCGACTTGCACAAGGCAAGTGAAGAAATACTCTCAGAATAACAAGGAATGGCCTCTCTGCGTGGATGTTGCTGGAGAACTGTCGTGCTGCTGCTGCTAGAAAACAAATAATGATTTGGGGCTGCTCCCCTCCTTGGAAAATGCTGAAACTCTGGAATCGAGTTCTACTCCAAAAACCCAGAAAAACCCAGAAAGTTTTCTTGGAATAGCCAACCCCCGAAAATCACCCCCTTGGGGAACTGCGCAGTCCCTCAATGCTCTGCGCTGCCACTGAAGAAACCCCTCCAGAACTCTCCCTAAAACTCTGCCAAAAATCCTCCAAGATGCAAGCGTTGGTTGCCTGCTCAATCACCCAACATAAATCCTTCTGCAAAACCTCCAATCCAACACTACTACTAGAAAGAATTGCGTCCCTCTCCCAGTGTTGCGTAGTCCTCCAAGACGCTGCTGAAACTGCTGAAACTGCTGCTGGAATGCTGGTAAAACTACTGTTGAACTGCCAAAGGAAATACCTTGCCCGAGCAGGCACTCGAAGTCCTCCGGGGCTAAGGGTGAGATGTCCGAATGAAGACACTCAATGCACTAAACTGTGTTGTAGACCAGCTAAACAGTCAGCGTGCTCAGAAGTCGAAACGACTAGCTCAAAATGCACATAACTGAATGATCCAAAATGAGGGGGCTCCTCTCTATTTTATAGCCTTTGCCTCTCACAATCCCTAGGCTCATCTCCTCCTGCGTGATTCGCCTCTTGCCACGTGTTTCTTCCCTCCTGCGCAATCCCTCCATGTTTTTGCGTGGGCCCCATTTCTGCGTCCCCCATTGGCCCCCTTGGCTCCCCTTTAAGTCACAACGTTGTGCTACTAGGAAGTGACTTTTTTTATTATTCTTAAAGTGAGTTATGTCCCCCGTCCTCACTTTTTTTATTCACAAATAACTATAGAAGGCAAAAATTGGACAAAATCGAATATTCCAATTAGCCATGGCTAATTAGGAATATTACAAAGTCGAATGACCTATTCTCTCTTGTTGTTGCTCGACAAATGAGAATTCGAATTCCCTAACTAGGAATTCTCTGAGGAAGAAATTCACTCAATTGTCTCTTCTTCCCTCTAACGTCTTTCTGCGCGGAAACTGCCTACAGAAAACTGTCACACCAGAAACCCCTCTTTGCTGAAGCTACTGTTGCACTGCTCCTACCACTGACAGATTTCAATATGGAAATGCTACCTCTCTGTTGACTCACTCAGAGAAAGATTTACCACAAAAATCTTTCCCTCCTGGCCTGAACTGCGCAATTCCTCTAGGGTTTCGAATTGCTGCCTCTGCAGGAATTTCAGACTTCCTTCCTCCTTCAACATTGGGCTCTTCCGGGTTTGTTCTCTTGTTTCACCTACAACTCTGATACCATGTGAAAATTTGGGAGCCCCAAATTTCTATTGCAGCAACTGATTACGTTTCTTCTATTTGTTAGTTACGGAACAAAATTATTTACTGTTTCCTACAGTAAACACTGAAACTAATACACTGTAGTCTTCACCATATAAATAAAATGTGGAAACAAGAAACCGAACAAGAAATATATACAGCACATCTACACAATTATTTTTGGACAAATGTCCCTGAAAAAACCCAATGTGGGAAAACCGGTGCAGCGACTAAGGGTTTTATTATTTTGCAGTAGTAATTCTGAGTACAATTCGTTGGATGCCCAACTAGCTATCTTATACAGAGAGAAACTGGACAAAACAGGTAGTGAGATGCTCTCACCCTTTAATTGGAATAATCGGACTCTGATCTCGCTGGAATAGAGGCTCTACATCCATTTTGTGTCAGCTTTTGCGCAAAACTACATCAACCCCACGCAGTCTCTGCGTCACCTCCGTTGGGGATTGCTCTGCTCCTCCTTTAGACCCTCTATTGACTAGAAACTTCGATTTCTAGCCTCCCGATCTCACACCCCGGCTCCTGGCTTATGAAACTCGATTTCATGAGCAAGGATTCGATCTCCCTCTAGGCTCTGCGCTACCACTGCATGGGCCAGTGTCAGCCTCTCTCTGGACTTCGTTTTGTCCTCTCTACCTTGTACTCTCCAGCCCAGGAAGACTCCTCACTAGATACTATCCCTTCTTTGTGAAAAATTATGAATCTTTGCAAATAGAAATCCTACTGCAGTTACTGGTTTAACATCTCCTACTTGTTATTTCATTCAAAAAGTTATTTAATTAGATAAATAGTGATGTAAACACTACTGCAGACTACACTAACATACAGATCATAAGCTGAAACAATAGATGAGACAAACACACAAGGGACATTGTTATTTTTGAACAACACGTCCCCGGAAAAACCCAATTTAAGAAAACCGGTGCAGCGGATAGAGGGTTTGTATTATTAAGCAAGCAAAATCTAAGTACAATAGGTTGTCTCTCACACCGGCTAACCTTATAGAGAGATCACGACAACAAGAAATACATATGAGGGTTTACCTCGCTCCCCAAGTCACAGCTGATTCAATGAGTGATCTGACATCATCCCATTAAAAACTGCGAATTCTCTATGCAATCACTACGTGGGCTAGTGTCTTGCCTCTAGAGAACTATGTCTCCTCTTCTGCTGGATCGATTTGCTAGATGAAGACTGTTGTTCAGCCCTCCCTACTCAGAACCTCACTTCTCTAGTAAAATCTCGGACTACTAACGAATACTCTACACTGCCATTGCAAGAGCCCCTCTAGACTGTGTTAGCTTTGCGTGAGCCCCTCCTAGGTTGTGTAGGCCTCTGCGCTGCCTCCTGATGCTCAAGTTACCTCTCTGCTACGTACTCTTTGGCTCGGAACTTCCTCTCTGATCCAAATCTCTGTTTCTTCCCCTCTCACTACAACTCAAATCACTTGTTCGATTTTCTCAGCAAACCTCACCCTAGAAAAATCGAACTAACTAATCAACTTGGTGTATCTCCAACTAACCCTCAAGCCTTATCTTATACTTTTCCTGTTGATGAATCGATGGGTGAGATTAAGTCCCTAATCAACGGCTAAGATTAAATTAGACTTGATCTTTGTCACTTAGAAGCTTCTCACCCATATTTTCATTTAATACCCATTAGTATTTTTATTTTCCTGAGTTTAGACTTAGGAACCCCTTTATAAATATTAATTATTTTAATAAAATACAATCTGGGTGGAATTTCACCAAACGATTTCTGGGTCTTGGAGATCTTACGTGTTCTAGCCCCTCCACAAAGTTTCGGAGCTAGAGCACATCCAATGCTACCGAAAAATCAACATGCCCCTCACTGCAAAAGCTCACTTCGAATTTCTCACCGGCAACTGCTCTACTTTAGAAATTCGATCTTCTAAACTCTACTTGATGTGTTCTCCAAGTGCCCCTCAAGCCTCTTCTTATATCTTTCTGTTGGACAACCAACGACCCAAATTAACTTCTAATCAATGGCTTAGATCATTTTGTCTTGATCCTCGTCTTCTTCTAGAAGTTTCACCCACAGTTAGATTAATACCCTTTAATTATTTTAATTTCTCAAGTTTAGACTTAGGGTCCCATTAAAAATAATTAATTATTTTAATAAAACTGTCTCTGGGTGGAATTTCCCAAAATGATTTCTGGGTACTGGAGAATGCATGTGCCTAAGTGTCCCTGCAAATTTTGAGACTTAGAGCACATCCGATGCTACTAGAAATCAACAGGGAAAGGGAAAAGAGGAAGAAGAAGGACCTATCTAAGGTCAAGTGCTTCAGGTGTGGCAAGTTTTGCCACTACAATACCCAGTGTCCTCTTAGGAAGAAGGACAAGTAGGAGAAGCAGGACCAAGTGACAACACATGCTGAGATAGATAGGTTTTCCTCCTGATTGGAGAAATATTTCACAATGTTTGTGGCTATATCTCCAGGATTGAGATGGGGCGACATGGGGTTGTAGTCCTAGAGCAACACAGACATGGGAAGGGTCCATTGAGGTGTCCTCTTCATGGATCATTACCTTGCTACGGGGTCCCACAGTATTCAGTAGTAGGATGGATCAGTGTTAATTGATGCAGTCAGATTCCAAAGTGACAGTTGTAGACTAGTAGAAGTAGAGTGCTGAGGAGTGCAATGCAGTGTTGGAAGCAGTGCAGAGTCAACAACAACACAGATTCCTCAGTGGAGAGTGCAGTAGCTAGTAGCAATCAAGACTGAGGAGACAGATGCATCATATTGAACACAATTGATTTAGTATTTCGGATGCTTCTCAATTGTAGCAGCAACAAATTAGAGGGAGTTGCAATGCAAATGCAGGGCTGGCAGCAGTATGGCAGTGTCAGTATTAGCACAAATGCAGGGTCAGAGTTGCATAGTGGTTGGTGGACAATAACCAGACATCGACAACGTGACAGAGGGTGGTACAGAGACAGAGTGTTGTGGCAGAGTGTGCAACACTAGGGAGAACACCTTCCTCGCTAAGAGGGAGTCTTAGTTTTTGTAGCATCGAAGGTGTTATAATCTCGAAACTTTGTGGAGAGGCTAAAACATAGGTGTTATCCAAAACCCAAAAATCGTTTCTGGAAATTCCACCTAGAAGTGTCTCATTTAGATTATTAGCCTATTTTTTTTTATTTCCTAAGTCTAAACTTAGGAAAAGTGATTAATTAATTAGAATTAATTTGAGATAAGGTGTGAATTATCTAGAAAGTCACACAGATTGACTGGGAAATAATCTAGGCCCTCGATTAAGTTTTAATCTTGGTCATTGGAGGTCTAATAGAGGATTATAAGAAGAAGTTGGTGGGTAGATGGAGAACACACTTGTGGAGTTTGATTTCCTTGGCAATTCGACCATCCAGAGGCAACAGCCGGGGCCCGGAAGAGCTCGAGCAAGAGAAGGAGGCAGAGACAGAGAGGGGCAGAGGCAATGACGTCGAAGGAAGATTTCTAGATCCGGTGTGTGCATTCGCAGAAAGGCCAAAATTTCTCCAGGAAAATGTGCATAGGCAGCGTAGAGGCTTCATTGGGCAGTTCGATTTGCTAGGGAAGGAAGGAATTTTCAGTTCCAGAGGCTGGGCAGAGGTTCCAGATTGCCGGAGAGGCATTTTTCCAATTAGCAGCAGGCAGGACAACTTGATTAGCAGCCAATTCGAGTAACACATGTGGCAAGCAGCTTTAGGTTGATTCAAAGCCTGCGCAAACCCAATTGGACGGATTGCTTTTTAAAGGAAGTCAAGTGCCGAGATTGCTCAGAGTGAGGGTAATTTCCCTCTAGATATTTTTTCCAGTCTTTTCTCTGCAGGATTGCCAGTTTTCAGCATCCAAATTGTACTCAGAATTTCTCACTGTTACATAATAATAAAAACTCTCAGCTGTTGGACAGGGTTTCCCAAGTTAGAGTTTTCCAGGGACATTTGTCCAAAAATAACTGTGTTAATTTTGATGTGTGTGTGCTAGCATATTTCTCAGTTTCAAGCGCTATTATTTTTCCGCAGTTTTATTTTTGAAGGATGCAGTGTGATTTATTCAGTATTTGTTGTAGCAAATAAATTGTTAAATTAAGTAACAATTACAAGAATAATTTCCAGTTGCTGCAATAGGATTTCAGACTTGAAATTTTCACACACTTTGAATGTATGGTAGGGACATACTGGATATATCACTAGGAGCCAGCACGGTAGCACCTTTTCATGTTCCCTTTCCTATGGTTTTTGATGTGATGTGGTGATATACTTTTCCTTGGTGGGATTTCCTTAGGTGATATAACCTAATATCATTTTAACATTTCTAGGCATTGCCTAATGGGGGATTTGTTTTTGATAAATGTAAGTATCCTTGTTGTGTGTTATTTCCCAAGTTTGAGTTAGAGGGGGGTGTTACTGATCAAACTAGCAAGGTTGCCAAGGTCTTTGGAACTTACTAAGATTGGCACACAGAAGACAATTCCCCACTCTTTAAGCTCAGCGTTCTCTTAAAAGGCTATGGGAGGATTCCCTATGAATGACTTCAACCAACTAAATATTAATCAGTGCCTTATATGGGGTCTTGGTGAATAGTGGGTTTAATTGTTTGCTATTATACTAATCTAGAGATGTGAAATATGCAGAACAATCACTCAAAATCGAAGATAAATAGTAGGTAAATGGTCCAAATGAGTGAGCAATTAATATACTTACCAAGCCTATAAGTTATCTTTGATTTAACCCTTTGGTAAGAGGGGTTATTGTGTTTAATTTTCTTGTTGTCTTGTGATCGTAAATTGGAAAATCTACAGAAAAACACATAAAATAGTGGCAACAGCATCCTAAACGTGTCACACAATAGTGCCTAAGCACTATAGATTGAAGATCAAGGGGTGGGGGAAGATAGAAAATTGAATATAAATTACTTTAAATCATTCCTAAGCCTCAACCCTGCAACAAAAATGAAATCCTAGCAAACTAGAAATTCGATTGCAATGCAATGTTCCACGGGGACTCGCGCCCCCCCCCCCCCCCCCCCTAGGTCTTAGTTTCAGTTTCCCCGCGCTCCGTATGGAACGAGAAGGGGTTGTTTTCCACGTTCCCAAAAAACAGGTACACAGGGGACGTGCTAGGGGGTGTTTCTTGTGCTGAGGGGTCATTTCCAAAAAAGGGGGTCGTGAGGGTTTTGGGGGGCTTGAGGAGGGGGGGGTCGAGGGGGGTTGAGAGGCTTGATTTTTTTAAATAAACTTTTGTTTATAATTAAAATTTAACATTGGTTTTAATACTTTAGGGTTTCAATTCGTTTTTTTATAAATTTAATTCATTATTCGCCCTGGCCCCTCACTCCATTCACAAGACGTTCCTAGTTCTTCTGTAGCAGAGAGGAATTGGTCCACATATAGCTTCATCCAATCTATCAAGAGGAACAAGCTTACCTCTAAAAGAGCGGAGAAATTAGTCGTTGTGCACAGTGCCCTACGTCTTGAGCATAGGAAGACACCTGAGTATTTGAAGGGACCAGCAACACGATGGGATGTTGATCCAAAGGATGATGCACAGGTAGATATGGAAGAGAGACTTGATGAGAGACAGATGGGGTTCGTTGGTGTGCCACTTAGCATGTTTGAGAATGCTAGTGATTCAGATTCAGATGGTGATATGGTTGATCTTGATTTATTCATGCAGCAGTTGGATGCAGAGACTATGGGGCATTACCTTGAGTCTTGAGCAAAATTATGCTCAGTTATCTTTTGATATGTTGATGTTCTTATGCTATTTTGACTCTATAAACTTTTGAATCTTGATGTATCAGACTTGACTTTAGTCTTTTATAATTCTATAAAATTTCGATTCTTGATGTATGGTGTATCAGACTTGACTTTTATAATTTTATGTCAATATTCACTGTTCAGTATTCAATGTTCATAGTAGGAAGTGGAACATCAATATGGTTTAAACTTTAATCATAATGTATGATGTATGATTATAAATTAGAATTTTAAATTTATATGATATTAGATAATGATATGCATATCAATGATCATGCTTTGCAACTTTTCAATTCAAACCCAGTTGTCATAGTGGACTCAATTTATAAATTATATTTTATATTTATAAGTTTTTAAGACCCTGACGCCCCCCCATGTTTCCTAAAAATTGGTGGGGAGCTTTTGCATAGGCCGCTCCCGCGTATCCTCGCTCCCTCGCCCCCTCGTCACGGAACCTTGGTGGAACATTGTTGTAATGGTTTTGGAATCAAACTCCACTAGGTGAAAAACCAGAAATAAATTCTAGCTAATAATAAGAGTTCTAAGTGTTCGAATAAGTTGATTTTTGTCCCAAATTAGTGATATTGTCTATAAAAATAAATTGAGCATGATATATGAGGGGTTTATGATGAAGCTTAGTTGGAAGAGCCCTTGTACCTTGAATTCTCTGGAAAATCAGTTATAATATGGTTGTAGCTTATTGCAGATATGCAAAATGTAACTCAATATATTTGTGAAGATAATTTTTTTGAAAGTTGAAATCAAAGTACATTGATCCCTAGGCATAGATCTAATATCTATGCTCAAAATACCAAGGATTACTAGCTAAAACTTACAATAATACTTTAAATACAAGCAAATAAAATAATCTAACTATAGCAGAAAATTACCAAGCTTTTTGGATTTTAAAATAAAAGATTGGTTGTTGAGAAATGACTTACCTTGGACACAATTTTACCTTTTGGATGGCCAGGTTGTGAATTACATTCACATTTAATTCGGTCATGTACTTTGGAGTCTAGACAATGAGGTGGGCTTGAACTCAGGGATAGTGTATTGCAGGTCTGCAAAATGGAACTGAAATCTCGAATCAAAGTATATTGATCACTTGGCTTACATCTAATATCTATGCTCAAAATCCTAAGGGTCATAACCAATGTTGCATTAATCGTTATCGGGATAATATCGGCGTGAGGAAAAAGTCGTAATTATCGGGAAATAATCGGAAATAATCGGGAAAAAATTGTTTGGTACAAAAATATTCATTTTTTTTTCATTTTTTTTTTTAAATCTAAACCATCTACAACATAAAATAAATACATTGACACAAATATGATAAAAGAACTAATATATAAGATGTTTAATATCATTTCTAGTGCTAAAATCACACATAACATTGAATCATATCCTGAATAGTAAGTCTTGACTCCTGAGTCCCAACTCAGCCTCAAAATATCAACAAAAAATATAATAATGTATCTGATCATGTCATAATGTCATATACAATAAAATGAAGAAAATAACTAAAGTCTAATCCTATTGATTTCCTTTGCTCCTTTTGCGAGAAAATGCCACAGCTTTCCCTTTCCCTCTAGATGTAGATGCTGGTGTTGGTGGAGTTGGCAGTGGAGTCTGCTATGCTCTAGAAGTTGAAGAACTAGAAGTAGGGGCTATAGGAGGTAGAACATGTCCTCTACTGGTGGCAGGGGTAGCCTGGGCAGGTGGTGTCACCTGGAAACATTACAATCTCCCAATCCTGAAATCCTGAAAAACTGATAAGTCTATTGGATTTTGAATGAAATCTAAAATTCTATTTTCTCCATATGAAATCCAATGAGGCCGGAATCACTCTCAAACACCCTGAGTCATTTCATGGTAATGTTAAAAATTTAAGAATTTAACATTACCAGGAATAGCATATCAATACTAGGGCCTAGACTTGATCATTAAGCTGCCCCACTCAAACATTAATTGTTTCTTTCAAAAAAAATTGCATTTCGAACATTTAGCATCCCTTATAAAACCTCGCTGCGTCGATTGCCCGCGATAAAAATGGAAAAAATCGTGATTTTTTTCCAAAAAATCGGGTATTAAAAAAACTGGCGATAAATTTCGGATATTACTCGCGATAATATCGGCAGCAGGAAATTATCGCGATAAAACGATAATATCGCAATATTATCGCGATTTTAACAACACTGGTCATAACCTAGAACTTTTGATAAAACTTTAGATGCAAGCTAGTAAAATAATCTAACTAAAACAGGAAATTATAAGTCTTTTGGATTTTAAAATAAAGATTGGTTGTTGAGAAATGGCTTACCTTTGCCATCATTTTACCTTTTAGATGGTTTGCTTGTGAATCACATTCACATTTAAGTTTGTCATATAGTTTGGATAGTGAAGTGGTCTTGGGCTCGAAAAGTGTGCAATGCCCCCACCTATGTCTAATATTCTCCATTTTGAATACAATTAGGAGCAACCTTTAGCAAGGTGTCTCCAATCTTTGGGTTAACGATGGCAAGAGAGATCACCCCGTTGAAGCTATTCCCTACACTGCAATCTACAACAAGAGGAATGAAGAAGACTAGCACCTTGTTCACCCTCTCCATGTGGCTATGTAACCCCTCAATGGATTGTCTCTCCAAAAATTGTGTAATACTTACTAGTTATGAATTATCTTATTAACCTCTTTTTACCTGTACCAAGAGAGCATGAAATAGAGAAAACCAACCCACAAAATAGAGACAAACTGTTTGCCAAATAAAAGTTCTTTTATGGCATAGATTGATCTTACAATTCAACAACAACTTGAGAGGAGAGGCTAGCCTTCTATAATTTTTCTTGTAAAAGCTAGATAACGGCTAGTTTAACCTCTCTCTCAAAATAATAATTTTTAGCTGTCGTCCACATGTTGGAGACTAAGTGAAATACAATAAATTATTTTCATTACATTTATTTTGCCTACTTAGGGAGTTCGATTTGGTTTGCATGACCCTTAGAAGTCCAATGTTCCATTTGCATTGACCCCCAGAAAATGAAGAGATGAAGAAAGATGGTCCTTAAACACTGAATGTTCCACTGTAAATGCTCTAGTGGCTAGCTTGGGTAGTTTGACTTGGGTAGACATGAGTTTGACCCAGACCTAAATTGGAGTTGCTAGACAAACATCACAAATTTCTGAAAGAATTATGGCTGAAATTCTGCTCATGGAATCAGTATACTCAAGCTTTTAATTAGCAAATTGTGGCTTCAGTCCAGTCCTCTAAATCAATGAACTAAGGCATAAATGTTATAATCAGTGAGCAGGGGCTTCAAATAATAGATTCAAAGCGTTCTCAAGTGGGAAAGTTTTGGTCATCTCCTGGACATTCCAAGTGTTAGAGAATATCAGTCAGTGAATCAGTGAAAATTTCAAACCAACAATTTGCATTTTTTCAGTTGAATTTTTTTCAAATTGGCATGTTTTGTTTTTCTCCTGACTTGGAATCACAAATTTGGTCTTTCTAAGATCAAAATTCAAGATTCATCAAAACCGTGGTCTAAAATCTGGTTCAAGACTTCATCTGGTTCTGACCAAGTGACATCAGATGTGATACAGAAGCAATAAAAGTTTATTCACTCAATACTTATGTTGCCTGCTCTTATATATGATTTTGTAAGCATACGATTTTGTATGGTGTCAAATATAAGTATAGGCATAAACTTTAAGCTAGGAACAAAATTTTCATGGTACTATAATGCCACATTGCTGTGATGTTCATGCAGGCAAAAGATTTGGGACTGGCACTAGCTTCAGCCAAAAACGTTGGAGTAGACTCCCCTTTGACTGCTGAACTACATGAAATGTAAGTATATAGCCTATAATTCATGATATTTTGGAGGAGCAAACAACAAGCTCCGACATGAAATATCATTAAGTGTGTTTTTGCATCATGTAATGGTATTATGTTAGTGAATTTAATTAATGACATGACATGCAACCAATAAGTTAAGGTCAATGTTAGATGGTTAAAGTTTAAACTATAAAATTGATGTGCACACAAGATTGCAAGGTCTGGGAGAGAGAGAGAGGGAGTTGATTGTAACAGCTGGTGATCAGGATGACCTTACTGTGTTCTTGAAAAACTGCAAATATCACATCAGCCACTTAAGGCAGGTTTTTGAGAGATGAAGAAGATGTAGGATATTTCTAAATCCCAAAAAAATCTGTGTTGGGGGTTACTAAATGGAAGCTACCTGGTCATATAGTGTATGAAATGTTGATTTTCTAGTGCAAGTAAGACTAGTACAATTTTTCAACTTGATAACTACTTCCAATGATACAATTTATAGCATTCCAATCATTAAGCAGTTATACATGAAAATTTTCAACCATTCACTTTCGTCAATAGAGCAATAGATGAATAGTAAAACAAGAAACAAAAGACACGAGAAATTATGCTAGCAGCTAGGGCAAAACCCACAAGGGGAAAACCCAACCAATTTTTCCTTGTGAGAGAGAGAATTCAGTTCATCAAGAGTACATCAGAATATTCCAATACAAGATTCCAAAATCTAACCTCAATATATCCAAGTCAAAACTAGTCAAAGAGAGAGAAGAAAGTCAATTCTGGTCAAAGTTCAGCTCTGCAACAGTAGGGCTGAATTTTGGGATGAGGTAGCTAAATAGAAGGGCTGAAATTCGGTCTTGAAATTGCCTCAGAATCATAGTAAACGAACCAGTTAAATTCTGGTCAAAGTATAGAGTTGACCTGTGGTCAACCTGCAGTCAACAAGACCAAGAACAGGAGAAAAGTCACCGTCAAACAGAGTCAGAGTATCTCTGAAATATTCGGCCTCCAAGATAGTCAAAGAACTCAGTCAAATAGAAGCGATCTCTCCAAGTCAACGCTGGTCAAAACAAAAAACTAGAAGGCTAGTCAATGTAGATTCCAGAACATATTCTCCTTGACTTCTTCGAATGTGTGGATGTCTCCTTGCTATTTCAAACCAAATGATGTGATGTACGATGAATGCCAAATGAGTTGGCTCCAACGAAGTTGTATTTATATGTGTCTTAGGAGGTGGCATTTCCACACGTGGGGCTGACTTGTGCACTTTAGGTCAACTTGGTCAAACATCAAAAAATTGAATTTTCTCCATTGATTTTCCAATGAAAATACCGACCATAGCTACCAAGGAAAGGATTTCAAGATCTATCTCCCCGATTAATCCATATGTCTCTCAACAACTTCCTAAGGGAGAGATCACAAAATCAGTGTCCCCGGCCATACTCGTCTCTCAGTCATCATGATCCAAGGGATCACTTCATGCCTCAAAACTGTTGAAAAGTGTAACTAGGTTCAGTCTTCATAATGACATGTGTAATCATGATTTTATGTAATTGATGTAAAGAAGAAAAATAAAATTATTTTTGTAATGCTTGAGTCATGGGTTTCATGCTCAAGGAATTTTATTTTAGTTAAGGCTCCCATTGTGAGCTTGTAGGGTTAGTTATCAAGTCATAAAGTCTAGGAAGTCAATGTCGTGTATTGAAGACATGTTACATATTGTAAAAAGTGATTTTGTTTGTGTCAGTTACCCTCCAAGGCCTTGTCACAAGCTAATGTCGGCCTTCTAAAAGGGATAAAGAAGCTTCTAGACAACATGTCGGCCTAAAGTGCAAAGTGAAGTCAGCCCAATTTGTGAAGACAATCCACTATATATAGAGGACTTGGCCTCCATTTGAAGGCATCTCAGTCAAGCATCCAAGACAAGAAGTAGCACAAAATCACAAGAAGAATAAGTCTTATAACTAGCGAGAAGGAGAAAGGAAAGAACGAAGATCTGTGACACTATTTTTAGGCTCATCTCTTTGCATGTGTGGTAGAAACTAGGGTTTCTACAGTGGTATCAAATCAGTCCCTTACGAAGTTACCAAGAAGGTCTACAATACACTCCCCTTGCTAGCCGAGAGCACCAAGAGAAGCATTCAAGGAAAGCAAAGGAGTAAAAGCATCCTAAACTCTCTCTCTCATCACATGTGTGAAATTGCAAAGGTACAGATTATAGGTCTGTGGATAGAAACTGTAATTTTTGGGTAGCTGAAAAGTGCATTGAAGAAGGCAAGTTTGACTTGTGTTGTCTTGGGAAAGAAGAAGAAATTGTGAAGGATCTTGTGACTTGGTCTTGGAAAGGTTGTCATGTCAAAGGTCTTGGTCTTGGTATTCGTCAATTGAAATCTCTATAAGAAGAAGAATTCGTTTGAATTTTCCTCTCAAGTTGGAGAGGTTTTGGCCCTAGTTGATCGCTTATATTCTGTGTCTCTTGCCTCTTTATTGTTCATGCTTTGGTAACTATTTGATCGAAGAAGAACACTATAATAATATAAGAAAAGAAAGATCCTAATCTAAGTAAGTAAAAAGCATTCACAAGCAGTTATCATCATAGAGAAATCATCTAATCCTAATGCCCTAGATTTCTCAACAAGAACTAAGCTCCCCAACCAAACTCACTCGCCTCCTTGTCAACAAACCTAAGGGAGTGACAATCTTCCCGACCAATCCATTGGTCTCTCAGCCGCAACCCAAGTAAGATTGTCAATAATATGATGTTGTACTATTCGTGCTCCCTCTCTCTTAGAGAGGGTTTCTCAACAAATCCAAGTTGTTCTCTAAAATAAGAAAACTTTATCTGGGACAATGGATTTGTCAAGGAATCAACAGCTTGCTCATCAATAGGGGCATATTCGAGCCTCACAACTCCCCTCTGGACAATATTCCAAATGTAATGATACTTGATCTCAATGTGCTTCGACCTGTCATGAAAAATCGGGTTCTTAGAAAGCTTCACACGACTTTGATTATCACAATATATAGTGGTCGATTCCAACACTTGATCAAACAAACCAGTAAATAGCTTTCGAAGCCACATAGCTTCACAACAGACTTAACATGTAGCTATATACTAACCTTCAACCGTACTAAGAGAAACAAAAGTTTTCTTTCTATTAGACCATGAAATCATAGCAGAGCCCAAGATAAACAAAATTTCTTTCTATCATTAGAGCTTCCAGCCCCATCAGCATCAGCGAAACCATACAGCTGCCATTCTCCATTAGAAGCATATGTCAAACCATATTCAATGGTGCCACACAAATATCTCAATATATGTTTTGCTACAACCCAGTGTACATGACGGGGCTCAACCAAGAATTGGCTCAACGTATTCACACCATAGCAAATATCAAGTCTAGTGTTCACGAGATAGTTCAACAAGCCAATCAATTTTTGATACTTAGAGGGATCAATGAAATCATAATCATAGTCACGTATTTTCTTCAAATTTGCCACCATCGGAGTGTCCATGGACTTGCAATCCATCATGCCAAAGCTCTGAAGGATCTTAATAGTGTACTTGCCTTGGCCAACAATGATTCCATCAGGATTTTTCCAAGCATCACCAAGCATCTTCTTCTTCTCTTCTTCATTGATTGGTTCACATAGGTTGGAGGTTGGGTAGAGGAAATTGATTCATACAAGTCCGAGATTGCAGGGTCCAAAGCTCACACGTGTATTAGGGTTTTTGGTTTCCAACTGTAGGCTTGACACAAAAAATTTTCGGCTATAACCAGGCTTGTCCATGCGATTGAAAGCTCTCAACCGCATGCATCATTCTTCCTTTGTGCGGTTGGGCTCTAGGGTCAAAATTTGACATTTGGCCACAGTTGACCGTAGTTGACCGCAAACAGGGAAAGTTGTCTCTGATCTGGATTGATGTTGGGAACATATTTTTGAATGTTGTTGGGTTAATTTTGTTGGAAGATTTTGTATTGGCTCATTGTACTCTATGATGAACATTTTATGGAAATCTAATAGAAGAAGATGAAGCGAACAAAGTTCCTTCTATAAATTAATTACTCCAAAAGACTTGGAATATCAGGATATCCATTAAGGATATAAATATTATATTGAATATATGGATAAGAATAAGAATATGATTTACAATGAGAACAAGCAGCTTGCTTATATATCACGCAAGTGTCTCTTCATGAAGAGTCATGTCTTATTAGACATGCCTCTTCAACCCAATTACTACTTAACTAATAATTAATTATGATTATTATCATTTACATTATATTTATATTATTTATATATTTTATTCGTTACATTGCCTCCTTCCTCGAAAAGCTTTGTCCTCAAAGCTTGTCGATGAAAAAAAGCTTGATCTCTTTTTCGGCCTTGAAAGTCTTTCTTTCTTGGAATAGTCATCTTTGTCGATACAAGCTGATATGATTTTCTTAGTGACAAACAAAATTGTCGCACTGAGAAGGGATCAGACCATCCCAGATTAATTTTCTGTATGGTATTCTGATCACTGGAATTTTGTAACGACTTGTCAACACGAGACCGGATGGATGTTACGTCATTATTCTCTGAAACATTAATTTGTTGTCTTTGGTTTGAATGGTCCTGATATGTAGCTTGGTTGATTTGTCTACTCTCGTGATTCGAATGCCGATATAAGGTTTTTAGATTTTCTTTTGGTGAAAATGTTGTTGAATTGGTTATGGAACATTCACTTGGGATGTCCATTGTCTGAACTGCAACATCTAAGCATGTCTTTTCTTCAACTGACTTGTCTTCTTGAGTTGTCATATTCACTGAATCGGTATTCGTTCCCTTATTTTCAACTTGAAT
>APFE030209005.1:0-12027 GCA_000404065.3 Pinus taeda
TCATATTATAAATCTAAGGGAATAATAAAAAAAAGGTTTATTACTAAAAACCAAAAATATTATAAACACAAGGGAATATTTTTAAACTGAAGGGATAAATATTATAAACCCAAGGTATCTAAACCCCAGGGGATTAATAAATCGTAGGGATTGTTAATATTATAAACCAACCACATTAGTAAATATGGCTGAACAACATCGATAAGTGTTAATGATATCAACCCAATAAATAAATTGTTGACAATGATTTTCATATTGTTTATCACATTGTAATGATGCTTGTCCCACTACGATGTTGGATAGATTTTTGTACCATTCGAACATCACAATATTAAACCTAACGGAGTATTGATTATTAAATGTGAGGGATTATTGATATTTTAAAACCGATGGGGTTAATAAACCAAGGGACTAATACATTATGAACAAAATGAATTAATATATCCAAGGGTTTAATAAGATATGCTCACAACGTTTGGCCATCATTGATATTTAAAACCTAAGGGAATAATAAACCTAAGGGATTAATACTAAGGGAATAATAAACCTAAGGGAATAATAAACCTAAGGGAATAATAAAACCAAGGGATTAATACTAAAACCCCAAGGGATTAATATTAAACCCAAGGGTCTAATTTTATAAACACAGCATTGGTAAACAAAAATATAAATATTACAAATACTAAAGAAAACATGGTTTATTTTCATGGTGAGACAATCCTTGTCCCAATGTGACATTCAAACATGGTTGACTATGGTTGGGTATGATTGAAAATGGTAGATGATGATTGAAATTATGAACCTAAGATAATAATAAAACCAAGGAATTTATATTATAAAGCCAAAGTAATAATAATCCCGAGGGATTAATAGTAAAACCGCAAGGGGCGATGAACCCAAGGGAATAATATTAAACCCAAGGGATTAATATTATAAACCCAATGTTGGTAAACCTAAATATAAATATTACAAACACTAAAATAAACATGGTTTTTTTCATTGTGAGACAATCCTTGTCACAATGTGACATTTAACCATGGTTGACCATGGTTGGCTATGATAGACAATGGTTGACTATGATTTATATTATAAGCCATGGGAATAATAAACCTAAAGGAATAGTAATCCCAACAAATTAATACTAAAATCCCAAGGGATTATGAACCCAATGGAGTAATATTAAACCAAAGGGACTAATATTATAAACATAAGGGATTAATAAACCAAAGGGATTATTATTATTATAAACCCATGGGATTCTGAACTGCAGGGAATAATATTAAACCCAAGTGTCTAATATTATAAACCCAAATTATATAAACCCTAATTGGAGAATGTTTTTTCCATAATGTGAGATCCGACCATGATTAAGAACAATTTACCATGGCTCATTATGGTTGACCATGATTGATATTATAAACACAAGCTAATTATAAACACAAGTGATTGATATTATGAATACAAGGGAAGCATAAAACCAAGAGATTAAAACTATAACCCAAAGGATTATGAACCCAAGGGAGTAATATTAAAAACTCAACATTGGTAAACCAAAACATATAATTACAAACACTAAAATAAACATGTTTTATTTTCATGGTGAGACAATCCTTGTCATAGTACGACATTCAACCATGGTTGATTATAGTTGGCTATGATTCACAATGACTAACCACCATTCATATTATAAACCTAAGGGAACAGCATGCCCATTGTATTGATATTATAAACCCAAGGTATTAATACTAAAACCCCAAGGGTTTATGAACCCAAGTGAACAATATTAAACTCAAGAACCTAGTATTACAACAACAACCCTCGTAAATTGAGATATAAATATTACAAGCACTAAAATAAACCCAAGGGATTTATAATAAAACCCCAAGGAAATATGAACCCAAGGGATTTACATTAAAACCCCTAGGAATTATGAACACAAGGAAATAATATTAAACCCAAGGGACTAATAAAACAAATGCAACATTGGTAAACCCAAGTACAAATATTAGAAACACTAAAATAGACATGGTTTATTTTCATTGTGAGACAATCATAGTCACAATGTGACAGTCAACCATGGTTGACCATCATTGTCTATGATTGAGAATGGTTGACCATGATTGATAATATAAATCTAAGGGAATAATAAACCAAAGGGATTGATCTGAAAAACCCAAATGAATAATAAGCCCAAGGGATTAATAATGAAACCCCAAGGGATTATGAACCTAAGGGAATAATATTAAACCCAAGGGACTAATATTATGAACCAATGTATATAAACCATAAGATAAATATTATAATCACTAAAATAAACATGATTGATGATCGTTGATTTTCATATTGAGACAATCCTTCTCACAATTCCATGTTGGACCATGGTTGACATTGTAATAACCATGGTTGACTCGGGAATAATAAACCCAAGTGATTGAGATTATAAAGAGAAATGAACAATAAATCCAAGGGATTAATAATAAAACCACAAGGGATTATGAACCTAAGGGAATAATATTAAACAAAAGGGACTAATATTATGACATAAGGTATACACACACTAAGATGCATATTAAAAATACTAAAATAAACATGGTTGAATTAATAAACCCTAAGGATTAATATTTTAAACTCGAGGGATTAATAAACCAAAGGGATTATTAATATTATAAACCCAAGGAACTAATAAACCCAATTATTTAATATTAAAAACCCAACGAATTAGTGCACCCAAGGAATAAAATTAAAAAACTATGAGATCAAGGAGCATAATGGATTGATATTACAAACACAAGAGATTCAAAAATCTCACCATGATTGATATTATAAACCCAACCTAATAATAAACCCAAGGGATTCATACTAAAACCCCAAAGGGATTATGAACCCAACAGAATAATATTAAACCCAATAGACTAATATTTTAAACCGACATTGTTAAACACTAATATAGATATTAGAAACACTAAAATAAACATGCTTTACATTCATGGTGAGACATTCCTTGTCACAATGTGATATTCAACCATGATTGACCTTGCTTGGCTATGATTGACGACGATTGAGAATGATTGATATTATAAACCTAAGGGAATAATAAACAAAAGGTTTTGATATTATAAACCTAAAGGAATAATAAACCCAATGGATTAACACTAAAAACCCAAGGGATTATGAACCAAAGGAAATAATATTAAATCCAAGGGATTATAAACAGTAGTATCAATATTATAAATTTGAGGAATTAAAAACCCTAGGATTACTATTATAAACCATATGGTTATAAAGTTTGAGATTGTAAACCCTAAATAAAATATTATAAACTAGAATATTAAACCCTAATTTATTCAACGTCACAACACGACATTGTATAGCTTGCAATGTAGTGTGTCATTGTGACAATGATTACTACAATGTTTGTCACATTGGGATGACACTTGTCACATTGTGACGCTCGATAGATTTTCATACCATTGCAATGTCACAATATTAAACCCAAGGGATTATAAATTCTTAAACTTAAGATATTAATTATATTTTAAACCCAACAGATTAATAAAGCCATGGGACTAATAATATTATAAACCAAAGGGATTAATAAACACTAAGGACTCATATTATAAACCAAAAGGATGACGAACCCATTGTAATAATATTAAACCAAGCATTTATATTATAAACCCAAGGGATTAAAAACCCTACGGTTAATATTATAAACCTTATGATGATAAACATTAAGATAAAATTTAAGCCCACTCGATTAATATTATGAACCTAAAGCATAATGAAACCATGAGAATACTATTAAACCATAAGATTTATATTATAAACCAAAGTGATTATAATCCATGGGATTGATATTATAAACCCAAGGGATTAGAAACCCTAAAAATAATATTATAAATGATACCATTATAAAACTTAATATTATACACCCTAAAACCAATATTATAAAACATAATAAACATTAATCCCTTAATCCAATATAATAAATGAGAATATTAAACTGTAATTTATTCAATGTTTCAAGGCAACTTGAATAAATTGATAACAATGATTGTCACATTGTGAGAATGCTTATCACACTATCACATTGGATAAATTTCCATACCATTCCAACATCACAATATTAAACTTAAAGGATTATTGATTATTTTCCTTTTGTCAAATAAGAGTGGAGCGTTCTATTAACTCGAACAAAGATTACAAATGTTACATGGATTTACAAGTGTAAGGACCAACAACGGTTAATCCTATGATGAGTAACCAATTTAACAAACTAAAATAAACTTGAAACGCTCCACCTAAAGCTTATAATTTAAACCACCTTCCATGATCCAACTTGATGGTCATTCAATGAGATCCACAGTGATTCGACGGTTATTAAAGAATTCACTTCAATGGTAAGCTCGCCCTTTACAAGCTTTATGGATCTGACAGGGTAAATAAATAGTCACTGTGTAAAACATCAGGTCCTTTTTTGGACCTAGCCTCCTCCCATGTTGAGACCCAATGTCCTTTAAATCTAGATCCCATAAGAGCCGACGGTCATGAACAATATCTCCTTGGCAACATGCACCCCTTTTACCTGGTTCACAGACCCAATAAATATTGTGAGCCATTGTTTACAAATGTTTGAGTCTGGTTTGAAGCTTAAGCTCTGATCACTTTTATAACCTAAAATCCACAAGATTAAACCTTTTTCGATCTCACGGTTCTCCGAGATATCGGAATGGGAACTTGGACAATCTTTACCTTCTTTTCAGACCCGAAGAATATTATAAATGGCTAATCTAAAAATATTTGGCTCCACTTGAATAATTAACCTTTGATTACTTTTCCACCAGATGGTCATTCGATGATAAAGGTTGTCAAGATATGTGGTCAGCAACCTTCTAAAAGGCCTTTTGTTTACCGAGTGCCTATACCCTGTAGAAAGCTCTATTTTAAGCATTTCTAGGGGATCAATGGTTGTGAACGAATTACGCTTCCGCTTTCTCATTATTCCTCTAGTCTTCCTTCTTGTTCATTCCTAAGAGTTTGGAAGTTTTCCATGTCTTTGGCTACCTATATTTGACAATGCTCATGCAATTTCCTTGAGGGTGTCAAATTCCAAGCATACCGCATGTAACTTTCCTCGCAAAATACTCCCTCATTTGCTAGATGATTAAGTAGCATATTGGCCTTTCTTCGCACATGAACGAAGTTAGATGATCTCAGGGTTTGTAGGTGGGAATGAACGCACTGAAAGACATGCAAAAGCCACCAATGTTTTAAGAATTTTCCAATTTCTTTTCCATTGCAAATCTTCTTGGCCCTATTAATAACCAATTCAGAGTCTACCTCAATGATGGAATTATGTGAATTTTACTCAATTAGTATTTCTAGGCACTTCTCTAAGGCAATGAGCTTCATCATTTTATTGGTGACAGTCCCCAAATGACTATGAAATATATCCTTTATGCACCCCTACTCATCTCTCATGACCTCGCCAAAGCCAGCCATCTCTAGACTACCTTTAGAGGCTCCATCTATGTTAATTTTATAGAAACAACGAGGAGGATGGTGTCAAAATTCTTTACCAACATTTATATGGCTCACATCCTTGTGTATGCTCTTGGGAACAACGAATGGAGACGCAACTACAGCAATATACTAGCATCGTGGGCAGAGTTGGGTTCTCAAGAGGTCTCCCTAACATGGTGCCAACAGTGTGTTTGAGTTGTCTTAATATTTTTGTAGTAGTGTTCTGGGTTGTGCCAGTTTTGTTCTTGAAAATCCTACGAGTGTGTTCTTTCCACACATCCAAGATTAAGAAGCTTGGAATGAGAGTCCAAGATTTAGTGATGATATCATTGCCTTAGAAGTCTTTTCTCCAATTTTTTGAAGTGTTGGTAATATTGAGTCTATCCCTATCAGTTTTTCTGAAGATTGAGGCCAACCCAATCCCACAAGGTAGAGGTGAATGGGCAGAGGTTCAGTAAGTGTTCCATTGTCTCCTCTTATGAACCACATAGATAGCATTTGGATGGGCAACAAAACTTATTTTCAGAATATTTTCATGCGATGCGGGTGATGCAAAAGGTCCTTCCATACCTTCTAACCATTTAGATAATCCAACCCTAGGACTATTCGTTTCGCTTCTTTGAGGTTAAATTTGCCTTCTTCATTTCTTACCCATCTCATTTGGTCAAACGAGGATGATACAAAAATCTTCCTCTGTTCAAAGTGATGAGCCCCAAAAATGGGTAGCTTATTGGGATCATTACTGCCTATTATTCTTGATTAATCCACCATTATTCATAGTTTATGCATGATTTTGAGTATATTTATGTTAATTTCTGAATGAGAATAGTCACTTGACCATGAAGTCTAGTACGTGGTTATTGCACATTTTTGGACAAATTTTGGACCAAGGTCAAGCATTTATGACCAAGTTGAGAGCCAAACACGAGGGAACAAGGTTGAGGATTTGTAGGAATGTTTTTTCCTGCACTAAATGGCCCCTTCTTAGAATTCTTCCCATTAGCTCGGAGTTCAGGAGGCCACCAAAGATGACTCCCAAGGGCAGCCAAGCAGCTTTTTGTAAAGTGACTAATCACTTGCAGTTTGAGCAGCCAAGCCCCTTGAGTTCAGGAGGGATGTTGGAGGTCCTCGTAGTGCATAAGAAGGAAGGCTACCAACCTTCATAGTTTACTTTTGGAAAATTTTTATTTCTCACTTTAGTGCTGCTATATTTTTCAGCTCATTTTGTAGCTTCTATTGTAAAACATCTTGTGACATGGTTATTTTCTGAGTAATGGAGATCAATTTCATTTTGCATCAGCTCTGAGCTTCTTCTTAGGAGCCTGTAGCTCTTCGGGTTGGGTTCAATCCAAGTGATAGGACCTCCTATGTGTACTGCTATATGTTTTTTTTGTATTCATAGAATAATTTCTGCTAGTAGATTAAAATTTTGCTTGGTTAACTAGGTCATTTTTGACGATTGAAATAGCTTTTCATGTTTCAGATTGATTTGATAGGTTGGTAACAGAAAAGATCTTCAAAAAGGCCATCGCACAACCCTTGATCTCACCTCTCCCTCCTCGGGACCATGAGCTCAGACCAAGGTGTCCTTGGTGCCACAAAACATTGTTCTTGCTTCTTCATGCAATTGCTAGTGTTAGATTCTTAGTTGCAAAACTTGGTACCAGTTGTGATTACATGCTTAGATCCATTCGTGCTTGGTTTTCATAGTTGTCTTATATGATTTTCTGCCAATAAGATTTTTTCCATCATGATCTCTGGTATTTAGGTCAAATTAGGTTAAAGTAACTAGATCTTTGGTTTCCCTAGTCTTCGTTTGATCAGTTTTGGAAAATAACATGCAAAGCACCTGTGATAACTTCCTGCCTACCTTTCCTCCATCAATACAACCTCCTCAATCATCTAACTTAGATTCTTGCCTTCATTTTCCACCCCTTTCCGACCTGACCTAATTTCCATACCTTTGTACAACCTTGCTCCTTCCATCCTCTAACAAAATCCAACCACCTTAATCACTCCTCAGCATCATTCACTAGGTCTTAGACCTCCTCACACCCTCATCCAACCTTGATCTCAATTTCTCCACCTTTCTTCCACCATCAATAGTCCAAAATCCCCTTTCGGAACATCGTGCAGAACATCCCGTAGAACCCGTGCACACTTCTTCTAGAAGCTCACGAGAGCGGTTTCTCGAGACCCGAACATTGTGAAACTATTTGGAAGGGTGCTAGGGACCCCTTAGACCCTCTTCTCACCTTTCCAACCTCCTTCAAGTGCCCTCGACATTTCCTTTCATCAAATAACCTCTACACAGTCAAAAACAGTTAAAACACATACATAATAATTCTACAAGATTACTCAAAATTACAAAAAGATGTTCCCTTTCAGATTTCACTTCAGAAGTAGCTTAGACACATTCACTTAACCTTCCCAAGAGTCAATGGCATCACTTTCTGTAGCTTTCATCCTACTTCTTACACCAATAGGGTTAGTTGGTAAAACTAGGGTTTGCTAGGGTTTGCATTTCCTTTCAGGTTTTAGCTTCTTTCTGCGAGTAGATTAGCCTCCTTTGAGTTAGATTTCATCCATTAGTTAAAATATTCTTCTAAAATCTCATAGATGTTGGCTTAAGATCCTAGCAGAATTGTGCGAGCTAATCAAGTGACAACATGCGGCAAGAGCTAGTAGTTGTGCATATAGCACACACGCTTCCAAGTTTATTACGAACTACTCGGTTCAAAAAAGTAAAGAAGGGACTCCTAGGAGTTGCACTATTATTGTTGAAATACTGGAGCCCACCACCAAGTCCATAGAAATAGAGTCTGCCTAAGCTTTCAAAGTGCTCTCTTCCTTGTAGCCTAGATCCTTCCATATTTTCCATTTTCAATTATTCCTTACCTAAGCCCAGAAGTCACTTACCATGCATAAACCTTTATTGTTAGTGTCCTTCTTGAGAGTGGATGGATCTTCCCAAATCAAGTTTTTTTATTGCTATGAGTTGTCCTCCGAGAATCTTCTGAGGTTCCTTGCTCGGATCTCCCATAAGCTTTGTTGTTGGACAATGCTTATATTTTCCCAAGCATGATTCCAAATGTGGGAGCCCTTGATAAGCCCAGAAATTTGAATATGATCCCTCTCTTGTCAATTATTTGCATATTTCTATCTCCAAAACTTGGCCCATGACATTGCCAATTCCTTAAGCCACCTCCACCAAAGCTTTGCACCCTAAACCCTACTGAGGGTTTTAGAATCATGAAGATCCAAACCTTCATGGGCCTTAGGTTTGCAGAGCTTATCCTAAGCTACCAAAGTGAGTTTCTTTTTCTCTTCCCCTTTTCCCCAAAGAAAATTTCTTTTAATGTTCCTAATCTGTTGCATAAATCCTTTAGGAGCACGAAGAGCTGACATCATGAAAATGAGTATGGCCTGCGAGACAACTTGTGTGAGCACAAGGTGCCCTACTAAATTCAAGGATTTGCATGTCCATTTCCTAACCTTATCATGAAGTTTGTTAATGAACGGATCCCACACTCCCCTGCTTAGATGTTTGTGTGTAAGGGGCATTCGAAAGTACTTAGAGGGTAACTCATCCCTTTGGAACCCTAGAATTCTAGTAAGGTTTCTCTTAATAACAGTGTCAGTGTTAAGAAAGAAAAAATTTGACTTTTCAAGGCTTACATATATACCAACAGCCATAGAAATGTCGTTCAAGATTTGTTTAAAAGCTTTTGCTTCCTTGACCTTGGGAATTCCCTGCAGCATAGTGTCATCCACAAGTTTTTGGTGAGTTGAAGCAGCTCCATCAATGGTGAGTTTCAAACCCTGAATTCTTCCTTGAGCACTTGCCATTTTTATCGCTCTACCTAGCCCTTCAATCATGAGCACAAAGAGGAAGGAGGAAAGTGAATCTCCTTGTTTGAGACCCCTCGAAGGCATGAAGGTTCTAGAAAGATTGAACTCATAAGCTTTCAACACTGCCCTGATGTAAGACCAACTTAGCTTGTCATAAGCTTTCTCTAGGTCAAGCTGTATGATCATACCATCTTGATTATTTCTCTTCAGAAATTATCAGTAGCAATCAATTTGGAAATGATTTTTTACACCACATTGCATAAATATATGGGTCTAAATTTGTCCGATGTCATAGCTTTTTCCTGCTTTAGAATCAAAGCTATGAAAGAGGCACTAAGAGCCTTCAAGAACAATCTGGATCTTCTTGAGTCTTCCATTATATCAAGGATGTCTTATTTGAGCTTTTTACAGCATGCTTTGAAGAAGTCCACATTGAAACCATCTCGGCGTGGAGCTTTCCCATTTTGCATGTCATTGATAACTTCACTGACCTCATGTTCACACACTAGCCTATTAATAATATGATTGTCTTCCTTTGTTACAATCTTGGGAATGTACCCTACGAAGTCATTAAAAAATCATGACCTGTCTAAGAGAGGATCCTTTGCAATGCTAAGGAAGTGTTTTACTTGGAAAAAATGCATTTCTTTGTGGGAGACAAGCTCTTTCCCTTGAAAATATCTTATTTTTAAAATTGTTTTATGTGACTTGTGATTCAAAGTTAATTTATGAAAAAACTTTATGTTTCTTCCCCCTTCTCTAATACACTACACTCTTTTATCATTTATTATTCCCAAGTAAAAAATGGTTTATTATGATGTCAACCATGGTCCAACATGGAATTGTGGTAAGGCTTGTCTCAATATGAAAATCAATGATCGTCAATCATGTTTATTTTAGTGTTGATAAGATTTATCTTAGGGTTTATATACATTATGTTCATAATATTAGTCCCTTTGGTTTAATATTATTCCCTTAGGTTTATAATATCAATCATGGTCAACCATTTTCAATCATAGACAATGATGGCCAACCATGTTTGGATGTCGCATTGTGATAAGGATTGTCTCACCATGAAAATAAACCATGTCTGTTTTAGTGTTTGTAATATTTATACTTGACTTTATCAATGTTGCATTTGTAATATTAGTGCCTTAGGTCTAATATTATTCCCTTGGGTTCATAATTGCTTCGGGTTTTAATATTAATCCCTTGGTTTTATTATTCCCTTAGGTTTATAATATCAATCATGGTCAACCATTGTCAACCATAGAAAACTATGGTCAACCATGGTTGAATGTCGCATTGTAACAAGGATTGTCTCACCGTGAAAATAAACCATGTTTATTTTAGTGTTTGTAGTATTTATATTTGGATTTACGAGTGTTGTGTTTATAATATTAGGCCCTTAGTTTTAATATCTATTATGAAACCAGCTCAGGAAAAGATAGAAAAGATAAATCAGCGCCTTAGAATTCAACCTCTTCGAGGGGGAAACCTCCTTTATATTACATTAATGAACAATTCTTGGACCATACAAATGAAAAGACCTCCTTTCTATATATAGGAGTCTAAGGGGTCATAACATAACGAGAGCCGACATAATAATAATACTGTAAGGGCACAATAATAATAATAGTGGGCTTCTATGGGGCACAATAGTAACAATATGGGAACTACATGGGTACATCAATATAATAAGTGGGTTGTACTAATAACAATAATGGGTTGCAGTAGTAGTATAGGGGCCTAACATTCCCCTCTCCTTCAAAAACTGTTGTCCTCAATTCTTGAGTAGTTCTTGATGCTTATGTATAAAATTCTTGTCTTCCCATGTGGAATCTTAAGCAGGTAAGTTCTTCCACTTGATGAGATACTCTGAAATTGATTGATTTCATAGCTGGCGTGTTCTTGTTTCTATGATTGCTCCACGTTCCAATATGATTTTTCCTTCCTCTTCAATTTCTGGGAATATTGTTTGAATTAGGATCTTTTGTAACTTTTGAATAAGTGGACATACTTCTTCGTCCTTCTTCCATTCATGCCTTGCTTCGTTTATCTAATCTGGTCGGATAATAGAAATAGCAGAAAACAATGCTTCCACATCCTCATCCTTGAAGAGTCTTGTCATTCGGTAAGGTCGCCATTTTTTAAGTGCATGCAGTATTGCCAACATTTCATTCTCATAAATAGCTTGCTTGAGATGTAGGAGTAAAAATACCCAATCACCTACATCAAAACATTTTTCACATGTTGATCTACCTGTTGTTTCGTTTGATTTTTCACCGAAGTGGCGTTATCCTTTAAAAGTTGGAGAACTTGTTGTTGATGCTTGATATGATATTTCACTGCTTGAACCTTTTTCTTCTTGATATGTCCTTCTATCTCTAGAGTTTGAGGAGTGGTAATTTCTTCCAATCCTTTACAAGATATGGTCGGATTCATTTCTTGATGCTCGATGTGATCTTCACTGCTTGAACCTTTTTCTTCTTGATATGTCCTTCTATCTCTAGAGTTTGAGGAGTGGTAATTTCTTCCAATCCTTTACAAGATATGGTCGGATTCATTTCTTGATGCTCGATGTGATCTTTCACTTCTTGAACATTTTTCTTCTTGATATGTCCTTCTATCTTGATAGTTTGAGGAGTGGTA
>APFE030209010.1:0-31201 GCA_000404065.3 Pinus taeda
GCAACCGCTCTATGAGTGGAGGAGAGGTGGCTGAAGTGCTGGTCTGTCGTGTTTATTAGGGACCTCTCTGGAGGGTGTCTTTCCTGCATCCACCAAATCCACTTGTATCCCTGGGTCTTCGATGGGAGGTTGTTCCTCCTGTTCATGCACTGACTTAGATGGGATTTCCCTTGCCTCTTTTCGTGATCTTGCCTTATTATTGAGTGGGTAGTCCTTAAACAGATGCCCAATCTTGTGGCAACGTCTGCACCTGAAAGGTACCCATTCATAATCCAATGTCTATCTCCGAGTAAAATTTCTCCATTGAATTGTGATGTATTCCTGCAAGCCATCACTGGTATCCAAATGTACTAATACCCTTGCGTAGGCCATCATACTTGTCATAAGGTAGGATTTGTCATGATCTAGGTATGAGCCCAAGACATTCCCAAGTCTCCTTCAAACATCGTCAGACCAAAATTTTAAAGGTAGCCTTGGGAGATGGACCCATAGGGGACCAGCATTTAGCTTCTCGCATTTTGGGTCAAATAATGGCGTCCATCTGTGCAGGAACACTAGAACCTGCTATATGTTCCAAACCGTAGAGAGGACCCAATTTGTGTGTTCGGCCCTTGCGAAATAGAGGGCAAACCATCCCCTAAAAATAGTCTGGATGAAAGGAGGATCATCCAGATGTTGTCCCCAAACCTCCGATGTCCATTGCTTCAGCCTAGTTGCACTGTAGTTCCTCCCCTTGACTCTTCCAACCAAGACCCTGTCAACAATCTCCATAGTATCACTCAACTGAATGTCCTCTCCGAGCCTTAGAATAGCCTCATAAGCTTTGGATTTTGGGCATCGCTTTCTTTTAGTCATTTGCAGCCTGTCTTCATCTGTGGGCTGTAGAGTTTCACTCAGAGGAGGATGAGCCCCAAAATTAGGAGGGTCCTAAAGAGGCTCCATGGAGAAAAATCCAGAAATGGGTGAGATCCCTGTGAAATTACCAGATGGGGGGCCCATGGAGGGTAGCATAGGTTGTTGCTCTAGAGCGGAAGACACAGGCTCACTGGACTGAGCGACAGAAGGGACACGGGAGCCAATGGAGGGTGGAAAGGGTGCGATGCCCACCGAGAGATTTTCCAAGCTAGGATCGAGAGAGTGGTCCACGAAAGATAAGGTAGATGGCGACAACGGCTGAGAAGTGAGGTATGATAGTAAGGGGGTGGCTTCCAGGAGTGTGGCCACCGAGTTCGAAAGACCTGATATCGAGGGCGGAGAGGCTACCGCATCAGAAATCGCACTGTCAAAAGGGTAACTGCCTACGGGAATTTTCTGGGGATGGTACCAAATGGGGATTCCCTCCAGAGGGTCCTCCAAATATTCTACGAGCTCATCTATAACCATCGCTATATTCCTGCTCCAGCTGCTTGCAAATTCCTTGGGTAGCTCGTTGCTGGTGACCGGGGGCAGATGTGGCAGAACAGGAAAATGGAAGGTAAACCCTGAGCTCTCGGTAAATAATTTTTTCTTATGGAAGAACATGCATAACCTGAAGATCAAATATGAGGTTTTTAATTTAGCAAAATTATAATTTTTTTCTAAAAAATTTTGAATTAGACAATAAAAATAAGGGGTTTTGTAGATATATATTTTATAAGATTAATTCATAAAAAAATAGAATTTACGTTCCTGTATTGCTGTATTATACATTTTCCTCTGCTCAGCTACGCGACCTCTTTGGAAAGAAGGTCAACGACATCATTCCTTTCAGGTGTTTCCTTGCAACATCTGGTGCAATTGCTAGTTTATTTCTTGGTGTGCGGTAGGGTTGGAATTTGGATTACTCTTTACCCATCATATCATTTTTTTTTACGTTTTAGCTTTTTATGTTGCCCTTCAAGAAACGTTATGTTTAAAATTTTCCCTTCAAGATTGTTGTTTTGATAATAAAATAACCCTTCACTAATAAAGGTTTCATTAAAAACACATATCTATCATAACAAAAAAGAAATGACCATAATCCATAAATGACTTATTGAATTCTCAATTTTTGTTTGAAATTTTATGGAACACTCACAATGATATATCCATAACTTTGAAATCAAATGCCCTTCACTCATACATGCCATAGCATTTGTATATATGAGATATTACTAAGGAGATCTTATGTGATGTAAAGATGACCAACAAAGTAAAACTATAAGATAGACTATCCTCTACATCCTCTCCACTATCATAATCATATGGAATCAATGTGGGGCTCCACTACCGAGAGTTTATAGTCAAGAAAGTACAATGTATTAAAAGCATTTTAGTATTTCATAAGTGGCAGTAGATGTCATTCTTCATAAGCCATACATTTCAAAGCTTTTAAGCGATATGTTGAGACACTCGATATCTGGTGTAGATTCTAGTCAAAGCAACACTTTTGTTGTTCCAAAAGTAACATTGTGACATAGGATAAATTTCAGAAGTGAGAGGTGAGTCGGTGATATTGTGACAAGCCTCTCGCCCAAACAATCCAATAAAGGTGGGTGGCCAATATACTTAGGGAGAGCTAGTGGCAACAAGCAAGATTGTGGTCCAGATTTATTATGACAAGGAAGAGGTTTTGTTCTTTCAGCTACGCATGTTTAATGATGTACTAACACACTCATGGATTGATTGTTTGTTTCATTCAAGTGGTAATTTTAATGATGTTTACATAAGAGATAGATGCATATTCATTGGATTTCAAGGAAACTATTTGGACTTGGGTACTAATCCAACTTACCCAGATCAAATGAACTAATTCAATGTCATTGAACAACATTCCTTCTAAGGAGTATGAAATATATATTTTTTCTTCCCCTTGTCCCATCTACGTGACACCTATGGGAATTCAATCATATTAAGATTGACCATTATTTGATATATTATTTGATATAAAGTCTCTATTAGACAAGATGCTTATTGATCACTTAGTTTTGTATATTTAAGGAGACTAGGTAAGAACCTTTGTTGAATGGTCTCAAATCCATTTTTCGTGGTTGTGTCCTTAGCCTATAGGTGCTTCTGTGCAAGTTGTAAATATCTTAATTCCTACTTTATTAAAAATATGCTTTCCTTTCTACATGTGTGCATATTTGAATTCACTTGGGATGTCTCCTAATAGGGTAATTCTAAAGCATGGTTTTTCTTGAATAACCATGATGAGTCAACGTGCATTATGGATAGGTGTCAACGATGATTGTCCCCAATATGAGTTTCAGAACTGAATTACAATCATTTTTCCCAATATCTTAAAAATATATAGAAAAAATATTAAAATAGCAGAACAATTTACTAAATATTTTTCAAATATATTTTTAACTAAATCATCATTAAAAAACACTATTTAAAAAAAGAAATGTATTTATCCCATTTTTAGTGTTTAATACTAGAAAAATTTTAAATATATTAAATTGATTTACATTGAAAAAATAATTTAATCCACAGTAGATTTGTTTAAAAGAAATTATACTTAATTCCAATCCAAAAAAACTAAAATACAAAAAAAACTAAAATAGTTAATAATAACCGAAAGCCAGATGGTCATAAATAGTTGAAGTCACAATCATGGAGCTTATGGTTCTACTCAAATTTTAATTTCTAACTCACCGTTTATGTTAAATAAAGTTAAAAAGACTATGTATTTCTGAAGACTCATCATCTGAAAGCATCTAATTTTTTCTTCTCTAACCACTTTTCTTTCAAACAATTAACACGGCCTCAACAATTAGAACATCAAAACTATAATAACGAAGAGATCCGATAAAATTATATCTATTATAAAATTATATCTATTATATTATAAATTGCTAGGATTTCAAACTATAATAACTAGGGGATTTTATAATTATATAAGATAAAATTACAGCGCAAACAAACTGTTCAGATTTCAAAATTAAAATTATAGTGCAAGCAAACTGTTCGGATTTCAAACTATAATAACCTATAATTATAAATATACAATCACACTGTTCGGATTTCAAAATTAAGTATTGTAGGAGCACTTTGTTCGAATTCCAAAATTCTGTAGTAAACATTTTTGGATTTTGAAGCAGGATTCAAAATTAAAGTTTATTGGTTGATAAAATCATTATGGACTTATTATAATGTTCGTTCCAAGTTGAAGTGGAAAGGTGTCAGGATTTAGATAACCTATTTTTCAAAAAAAATCTTAGCCGTCAAAATACGTTCTGGCTCCTTCTAAACACGTCATGCCCGACGGTAATGTAAAAAATTTCAACGTATTTTATGGGCAAAATGTCCTCTGCCGTGCAGAGTTTATCTCTTTTTGAAGGTTATTACATCAGGTTTTCCCACCTTAATCTCCTGCTGATCAGGTGGTGTCTTGCAAGTTTGCCCTGCATGCCCGTTTGGAGAAGCTGTTATCTTCGATCCCATGGGTGCTTTTCCCTCAAGTGAATTTCGCCTAGGGCGACCACTTCCTGAATTGTTGACCACTGTAAGTGGCTGCTGCCTGTTTGAGAAGGGTTGGCTCTGTCCACCAATAGATAATCTTCGCTCACCGCTACAGACAGGCGGTGATAATTCAACTTGAATTGTAGATGTTTTTTCACCACTGATTAGTTTTCCAAAGGATTGTAGTGACTTTTTAATTTGAGAATTCTTTTTCGATGCGAATAGAGCCGCACTATCAGTTCCTGTATTTGTTTCACCGTCTGTACCACCACTTTTTAGCCCCGATAAATTTCTACGGTCATTTCCCAGACTGCTCCGACGGTTGCCATTTTGTTTGCCTATCGGCGTTTCATTAAGCTTGGATCTCTCCCCTAAATCTACCAACTTGTCATCTTGGGTACCCATCCCAAAATTATAAATACCATCCTGTACCTCAACTTTGCTTATCCCAGGTGCTTCAAGGCTCCATCTACGACTTCGCACTGGCGTTTGGAGTTTGTGTTTGTCAATAAGTGGAGATTCTCTCACCTTCTGTAACTGTGCTACTTCTGCTTCTTTCCTCGCCAACGCCTTCTTCAAACTGTCTACCTGCTCTCTAAGTTCACGAACTTCTCCACTTTCTTTATTCAAACGTACAGCACCAAGTTCAATAGAGGACACCCGTTCAGCGAATTTAAGGGTGCTTATTGTCTCTCCATATGAATCCGGTTCAGGACTTATGTGCACAAACATCAGAGTCTTTGCCTTGCCCCCTAATGAATCCTGAAGTAATTGAGTCAATTTGCTATTTCGATATGGCACATGCGAATTCCTCTGTGCCAATGCTGCAATAACGTCTCCTAGAGATGAAAGGGACTTGTTTATGTATTGTGCTTCCTTCAAACGATCTCCAGTTACTTCAGATTTATCTACCCTCTCACTTCCAGCAAGATCTACCAAATTAAGGCAGCTATGAAGGTTACACCCAGAAACACGATCTGTACCTTGCACGTGCACAGTCAACACACTGTGAGAACGACTGCTGCGGTCATTTAGTGCAGTATAGCTAACAGTGCGATTCTTTTGGCCAAAATTTATCAAATCCAAAACATCAGAAGTTGCTTTAACGGGCATAAGTATAGCATCCGGTACATTAAATCCCTTGTGACCATTATTTCGAATATCTAATTTCTTGCTTGAGGTCAGTGCTCCGAGAAGATCCGTCACTTGTTCGTTGTATACCTCTATCATTTGGACGGAGACTTCATACACCATTAAATCTTTCCTCTTTTGAGACAACTGGAAGAGGTCACTGAGTGCTCTATAGTTGACTCCCATCTCCTTTTCAGAAGCACCTGTTGGACCGCTCATGGTGTGGGTTTTCCCAGATCCTGTTTGACCATATGCAAAAATGCAGACATTGTAACCATCCATTACAGATCGGATCAATGGCTGTGTATCCATGTAAATTTCCTCTTGCGTAGAAGATGGCCCAAAAACCTTATTAAAATTGAATATCCTCTGTACATCTTTGCCCATTTTGGATGTATTGACCAGGAGGTATCCATCCTCTCCAATCAATTCCACTGCACTGTGGGCTTCAGATTGACCTCCAAAATGGGGTCGGATTCTGCAGTATACCCTTATGCTTCCTTTGAGTTCTTGAAGGCTATTATAAAGGATCTTGTTTTCTTCCAGAACTCTGTGATATCCACTAGCAGCTTTAAAAATTCCTGCGACCTGGTTATCAAGCAATTCAAAATGCTTTCGCCACTCTGCCTGAAACCCTTGTACATCTTCCCGTGCTCTAAGTAATAAGTCTCTTATGTCCTTGACTTCTTTTCTTTGTGCTTCCAAACGCATCTGATGTTCCTGACTTATATGCAAAGGTTTTGGATCCTGACTTTGAAAAGGTGAACAGTCGCCATTTTTTTGGTCTGGAGAATCCAAAAGGAGCTGATTGTCTTGATCCTGGCTTTTCTGAATCAGGGAAAATTTGTCTTGTTTATTTTCTGCAAAAATTGCAATGATAAGATTCATGAATGCTTGCATCGAGCCCGGTGCAGCAGTTTTTATGGCTTCAACAAGGTTCTGATCAACATTTTCCTTCTCATTTGTCATTTCTACAGCAAACCGTTTTAACCAAGCTCCCAATGTGTCTTTAGATTGAAAGATGTCACCGAGTCGTTTTTCTCCGTTATCCATGTTCATAATTGATAGGTCTTGGATTGTTTCAGTGTCCGTTACAGGCACACAAGGAGTTGAGCGTTGAAGGAAATTTCCAGTGCTTCGTGGAATCATAGGGGACCTCAAAGGGCCTGCATATTTCCAAGAGCCATTTCCTCCACACTGTTTCCATTCATAGTAAGATTTCAGCGCCAATATACAGTCAACAATCTTTGTCGTAGAACCCGGCCGCAAGCTTTCCTGCTCTAAATTAGTAGCTTCAAAAGTAGGTAAATTCATCTCTTCAGCAGCTACAAGAAAATTCCTAACATTCTCAAAATATTGATAAGCAGATAAAGGCCGTCCTTCAGGAGGAAGTGATGAAACATGATTTGCAACGACCTTAGACACTGCGCCTGGCTGAACCTTGTTGATAAGATTACATAATATGATCCCATTTCTCAAGCAAAGACGAAACTCCTCCTCAGATGGCTCGCATGGTATATCTAGAGAACCAACCATGCTCTTTATCCATGCCGTAGCTTGAAACCTCCTATTACCTGCTTCCTCTGCTTTCAGTGAAGCCAAACGACCTTGCGATCCACTACTTTCTGCGCTAGAAACCTGTAAATCCGTGGCACTCCTGAACAGATCGTCGGAAAATGCCTCGTGCCTTCTCTGACAAAACGAACTTCTGGGAGGAGGATAGGGAGAAGTGCTGGAAACCAATGGGGGAGGGACCCTGCTGGGAGTAGAATCTGGTTCCAGAGACATTTTTTCCTCTTATTCGACAAATCTCGATTAAAAACTGAAAAACCACAACTGGAGAGGCTTGGCCCTGAATGCGAACTCAACCAGCTCGGTTCAACAAGTGGGTATGTACCATTTACCACAGATCAATCAATCGAATTCAACAACGCCTTGAACTCTCTTTCTCGAGAATAAATTTCAAAATACTCGATGCTTTAGGTAACTTGTTTTCATTCTCGAAGAGGACTATTTTCGAAAGGGGTCTATTTTCGAAATGGGTGCGAAAGGAGAGCTTATATGAGAATTTTAATGGGGATTTCTTTAGTATTAGTAGAGAATACTGAACAAGTCCAATCCCAACAGTCAAGTCGAATGTTGAGCCCTCAAACACATCCGAAGCCGACGAGAAGCCCAACTACCTTAGTCGCATAAACACGTCATAACTTCCCGTGTACCTACTTGGCTCCGATAATGCAATCTTTTATAAGTGTAATGTTAATTTATTTAGCTTTAAAGAATAAGAAAGGAGTTGATTTGAGCATGGATTTTTAAATTTCCCAAACTGAATTTATAACTTTCATCAACACACAAGTCTTAATTTTTATTGGGATGACAGAGAAAATGGAAATATGCTATTAAAAATAATTTTTTTAATACTTTCCTAATTTTTTTGTCAGACTTTCTAATATTTTGTTCGTGAGATGGGAGCTCTTCACTAAATGTTGAAAAAGAAAGAGGGTCTCCCAAAACAATTAGACAACTTATCAGATTTTCTTTGTGTAATGGAATCTCCTATTAAAAAACATAAACTTCAATTTCAGTTTGGCTTTTTATCATATATCCTAAACCCCTTAAACACTCTGCAACTTTAACTTCTTTAAGACCATAAAAAACCCCTCTCTCTTGTCACCCCTCACTAACCTTATAAATTATTACAATATACTAACATATTTAAACATTTAATATATTTTATTTATCTCAAAAATTCTAATCTCAATATTAAATTACTATTATCTTTACAACAAACAACACCCGTTTGTTAACTCGGACGAATTTAATTATTTTATTTTTAAACTTCCCATGCTTACCAACTTTATCATTATATTGCATTTAATGACATGCCCCTTCAAAATATTATAATTCTACACCTTGTATATATGTTTTGTAGAAGAAATATTTAAAATAAAGTTTCAATTTTATAAATTTATTATCTTAGGCTAATATTTATTTAAAACATGAAATCAATACATCTAAATTTATTTTAATTATATTAAAATTTGATTCGTTTCAAATATTTAGTTGTAATATTATTAGTACCTACCCACAGGGCCTCGCAGGGACTATATCAATCGGTTTTTGATAAGCATTAGTTCGATACTTAAATCAATGGTTATTTTTCTATTTTAACCGAAGTTCGTTTATATTAATGAAATGATTTTTCTTTTTAACCAATGAGCAAAATCAAATATTCCTTTTTAACCAATTAAAGGATTCATCATCTTATTTAGCCTCATATTGAGGCCAAGGCAATTTAAATGAACCATTTTTCATTTTGAAACTCAAACTAATGAGTAAAGACATCATATAAATGTTCATATGGATTACTGTTGTTTTAATTTTAACATTAATTCATAGACATTAAATGTTAGTAACATATATCTCGGAGTTTCAATAAGATTGAGATATTATAATTTTTTATTTTAAATATGTGTTTTTGACGTGTCTAGAGAACTATTGCGGTGTCAAAATTGTGGTTTGCATGAGAACCATACTTGACAATTATTGACAATTGTTGTTTGCATGAGAACCCGATCTGGCAGGGAATGCTGCTACACAACAATATTTCTGAAATTTTTGATATGGCGATATTTCTGATTTGCCTCTTGGCTCGAATAGTCACAATTGCTTCAATGTTTGCTACACAATATTTTTGTTTATTCACTCTTGTTCATTCACTATTTTTGGATGGAGTAGTGGCAATTGCTTCAATTACACTCGCAATTGCAGCAATGTTTTTTGGTAGTGAGCACTTACGTTTTCTGCTGGCGACCACTTAAGAGCATTTTTTTGGTGGCAACCACTTAAGAGCATGCAAGAATGATAGTTTAGCAACAACAATTTCTTCTGCTGAGCCTGCAAGAATGATAGTTTAACAACAATAACGTCTTCTGTTGAGCCTGCAGGAATGATAGTTTAGCAACAATAGCTTCTTCTGCTGAGCCTGCAGGAATGACAATTTAGCAACAACAACATATTTTGTTGAGACTGCAAGAATGATTGCAAGAATGATAGTTTAGCAAAAACTTCTTCTGCTCTAATTAAAGGGTTTTGACAGCTTGGGCTTCAACTGGGCTTCAACTTGGCTTTTGGGTAAATTATCTTGACAACGTCTTCTTCTGATTCTTGTACTCTAATTAAAAGGTCTTGATAGCTCCGGCTTCAAATTTTTCTTACTCTAATTAAAGGGTTTTGGGTTTGACAACTTTGGCTTCAACTTCTTGCCATAAAAAATTAGAAAATTTTCCTATTTCTATACTAAGTCTACTGGAATAACTAGAAAAAATTAGAAACTTTTCCTATTTCTTTACTAAATCTACTAGAATAACTCTACTAGAATTTGTTTACCTAAAACAACGCTCACTTGTACACCCAGGCTGGCTTGTAAGGAGATACACATCGGACAGAGGAAGGCACCTGGTATCTTAATACATGCACCATCTACCTATCAATTCTGCTTTTGGTTTATCTTTGTTCCATTTTTATTTGCTTTGTAGACAGATTTTGAAGTAGTGGCTTGAATGTTTCATGATGCAGAAAATGTTGGAGGCCTTCATTATAATTATGAATTTCACCTAGCTGTTGTATTTTCTTTTATTATATGTGATTCTTGTGAGCAGCAGATAATGTTGAAGGATTGGAATCATTTACCCAGGTGTCAAGATGCTTCAACATACTCATAAAGGCAAAGCCGCATTCGAAACTCGTATCACCTAAAAAACAGTACAGGAAGTAGGGCAGGCCACTTCTGAATGTGCTCCATGACGAAACACTTTCATTTCATTTGGATAAACGAAAAATGGCGAGCTTGTTCAATTCCTGCTCTCCTTTCACTCTCCGCTCATAGTGGTCAGTTCTAGTCCTGCTTGCATTCTTATTAAGGAATTCAAACTCTGTCTACAAGAAATTGAAAGGGATTTTTAATTATTCAATTATTTGGTTCAAAACACTATAGGTCACTAGAAAACTACCCTCTTTTTTACTTAGCTATGCAAAGGTGAGGAAATTTAGCACCCCCACTAGTTTTAGTAAGTCTTAGCAGTGAAAACACCACCAATGCCAGTTGTTTCCGTAGAAGCAAGGGTATACAAACCAATTCCAAAATCACTAGTAGCATTTGAATCAACAGTTGCAACACTAGTGTAAAATCCCTTAATTGTAAATATAATTCCTATTTGAAATCCATGACTTGTTCCAAAATGACCTTACCTCTTTCTTTTTGAGACTCAATTGATAGGTGCTTAATTGATAGGCGGATTACTCTTATTTATACATGTCTTATTTTTCCTCTGTTGCTAGTGTTGGCTCTGTTGTTGGTGGTGCAGCTACTTCGACTGGATCGACTCGGTAAGCTGGTGAAAGGTTATAAGCTTGGTCCAACCCTACTTCTTTTTTACCATTACTACATACACCACCTTTCGGTCTTAAAATTCCCTTATATGAAAGTGTGGTACAACCAATTGGAATTGTTGGGTGGAATGGTTGGATTGGGTAGCAAGGCCATATTTTTAATTGAATCTCGGGCACATACCGAACATTTAATGTGGAGATGGGATACATGGGCTGCATGCAAACTACATGTGCCCACCTGCAAGCTTTATATTTTCTATATTTAAGTTTATGTTCCTTATTTAACCACCTGCAAGTTTTACTTTTCTATTTTTTATTTTTTTATTTTTTATTAATTTATATGTCCAACAAGATGACAGACTAAGGAGTTTCCTAAGGACAGGAACCCCAAATAGCATTATCATGATATTTTACTCATTAAAGGAGATCATGATTTATGTAGTGATGCAGCGTAGTCTTGGCGGTGTGACGCTGAAAGAAGTCTATGATCTATTGGAGAAATCATCATCGTCTGTAAGTGCTTCAATAATCACAACCTTCTTAACCATGTCAACAATTTTCAATGAATTATTATTCAAAGATATTTGCAGCATGCTCTGTTGTAATCCATTTTTGTGTTTATGTAACAAATAGGTAGTAGAAGTGCACAGAAGACTACGAATTTCCTATTTGTTGCTCTTACATGTGCAGGCTTAACATGAGTTGTTGCACCTATAACATGAGCTGACTTGGCTGTAGCTAGGATTTATGGTGGCACCGTTTCCTTGAGTGCTTGTCGGGGCTTCAGAAAGAGCTTAATTGGTCCCTTACTTTCAATAGCCCATTGTCAAAGCAGTTCTATTACGATGGGAATGCTACTGGAAGGTATGCTAGGAAAACTGCTGGTTTTCTCAAGAAAAGATGTCGGTCCTGTTTATGCATGCCTTGATGTTGGTGAAACTCTTACCTCGACTGCTTTAGCAACCTTTGTTTATGCCTATGTGAGATCTACTACCGTGAAAGTTCTTAGGCAACTCAATCCATTGGTTCTGGATCCGAAAATGATTCTTAATTAATAGGCTCTGAGTTATCCAATTGGATATGGAACATAGAGGGTTGATGGTTCTCGAACTGCTTTCGGTGTTGCTTGTTAATACTTAGTAGAAACTCAATTCACAGAATAATATACTGCCCCCACCTTTGCTTGTTATGCAGCCTCTTCCCTTACTCTTGCCTATACCTTTGTTGCATCTCACTGGTAAATGGTCACTTATACTGGCTTTGATGCTTATGGATAAACTAGATCACTGACTAGATCATCGACTGGATCAACAAGATAAGATACCGATGGCGGTTCTATTGCTTAAGCAACATAATATCCAGGCTCCAATACTCCCAAATTTCTCAGAGAATTTATCTAATCTTCAGAATGTCAATCTGTGCTATGTAAAAGTTTGGAGGTGCTTCCAAATTCCATAGAGAATTTAAGGAATCTCTAAGATATGAATTTGATGCATTGTAAAAGTTTGAAAGTTCTTCCAATTTTGGCACATTAACAGGTGCAAGGTAAACTTAAACACAACAAATAGGACTCAAACTACTACGATTGGTACATTCACTTAAGTTGGATAAACTAGATCCGTCGTTGGTGAATTTGGAACTCTATCCTAAAGTGCTTACTAAACACGACAAGGACTTGTTGCCTGCAACTCCCCTTGTTTAACTTAATAAAACTTAGAAATCTAACATTTATATAGATAACTAATAATAAAACTATTTATAAATTTATTATATCAATATTTCAATATTAATATTATATTTATGATATTTTTATTTATTTGCAATATTTTCTTTTTAATATATATATATCGTATTATATTAGATGGAAAGATTGTTATTTTAGTCTAAGTATTTGAAAACAATATAATTTAACATTCAAAGTATTGTGATCTTAAGCATATCATATATGTGGAAAGTTTCTAACCAAATATAAAACACAAACAATGGTTTGAACAAAAATACTAATTGAAAGGACACATAAATATGTAGTTATCATTTTTTTTTTTTGTAAACAAGGTAGTACTTTCTATATTTACTTTTTCAAAATTTACAGTCACAACACATCGATTAACCAGCCACCTACCCGAGGGAAACCAAGTGGCCATCGATCAACATTGTATCCACTCCAAAATTTAAATAAGTTCATCATAATCATCAGTATCTCCCAAGTTCCTCTCTCTGGCCTTTTAGACATAAACATTCAAAAAACTATAGACAAAAAAACTAACAATAAAGCAGCTACTCCTCATTTGAGGAGGCTATCTGAAAAGTTTGCTTCTCTTCCGGATTCATCATCTTCTTTCTATTGTTCTGCAACTTCACCCTTGGGCCTGGGAGCTCTCATCTCTATTGAAACAATTTCCACTTTAGCTCAGACGGAGTCTACTCGATGCAACCCAAAGCAAGATTGTTCCTATATGTTTGTATCTGGATGGTTGCCAATTCCTTCATCATTTCCGCTCTACCAAGTTCTGGTTCCTTGTTTCACTCCTGCCGATTCACCACTTCTCCTTCCATGTGCTCCTGATGGAGGGTCATAGCGTGAGCAACTATGTGTTTCATGATCTAGTATTGTTGCAAAGTCTTGGTATAGAGAGATTGCCTACCATTTGTTGTGCCTGGGTCTTGTACCATTTCTTCCCACTCATGCAGGGGAAGGTCTCTGCCTTGAAGTTTGTTTATATTAATAAAATGATTTTTCTTTTTAACCAATGAGTGAAATCAAATATTTCTTTTTAACCAATTAAAGGATTCATCGTCTCATTTGGCCTCATATCGAGGCCAAGGCAATTTAAAAGCAATTTAAATGAACCATTTTTCATTTTGAAGCTTAAACTAATGAGTAAAGACATCATATAAATGTTCATACGGATTACTGTTGGTTTAATGTTAACATTAATTCATAGACATTAAATATTAGTAACATATATCTCTGAGTTCCAATAAGATTGAGATATTATAATTTTTTATTTTAAATATTTCTTTTTGACGTGTCTAGAGAACTACTATCGTGTCAAAATTGTGGTTGGCATGAGAACCATACTTGACAATTATTCACAATTGTTGTTTGCATGAGAACCTGATCTGGCAGGGAACGCTGCTACACAACAATATTTCTGAAATTTCTGATTTGGTGATATTTCTAATTTGACTCTTGGCTTGAATAGCCACAATTGCTTCAATTGCTACACAATATTTAAGTTTATTCACTCTTTTTCACTCACTATTCTTGGATGGAATAGTGGCAATTGCTTGAATTACACTTGCAATTGCAGCAATGTTTTTTGGTGGTGAGAACTTATGTTTTCTGGTGGCGACCACTTAAGAGCATGTTTTTGGTGGCAACCACTTAAGATCATGCAGGAATGATACTTCAGTAACAACAACTTCTTATGCTGAGCCTGCAGGAATGATAGTTTGGCAACAATAGCGTCTTCTATTGAGCCTACAGGAATGATAGTTTAGCAACAATAACTTCTTCTGCTGAGCCTGCAGGAATGATAGTTTAGCAACAACTTCTTCTACTCTAATTAAATGGTTTTGACAGCTTGGGCTTCAACTGGGCTTCAACTTGGCTTTTGGGTAAATTATCTTGACAATGTCTTCTTCTGATTCTTCTACTCTAATTAAAGGGTCTTGATAGCTCTCGCTTCAACTTTTTCTTACTCTAATTAAAGGGTTTTGGGTTCGACAACTTTGGATTCAACTTCTTGACATAAAAAATTAGAAAATTTTCCTATTTCTCTACTAACTCTAATGGAATAACTAGAAAAAATTAGAAACTTTTCCTATTTATATACTAAATCTACTAGAATAACTATACTAGAATTTGTTTACCTAAAACAACGCTCACTTGTACACCCAGGTTGGCTTGTAAGGAGATACACATCGGACAGAGGAAGCCGCCTGGTATCTTAGTACATGCACCGCCTACCTATCAATTTTGCTTTTGGTTTATCTTTGTTCCATTTTTATTTTCTTTTTAGACAGATTTTGAAGAAGTAGATTGAATGTTTCGTGATGCAAAAAATGTTGGAGGTCTTCATTATAGTTATGAATTTCACCTAGCTGTTGTATTTGCTTTTATTAGATCCGATTATTGTGAGCAGCAGATAATGCTGATGGATTGGCATAATTTACCCAGATGTCAAGATGCTTCAACGTACTCATAAAAGCAAAGCCGCATTCTAAACTCGTATCACCGGAAAAACAGTACAAGAAGTGGGGCAGGCCACCTCTGAATGTGCTCCATGACAAAGAACTTTCATTTCATTTGGATAAAGGAAAAATGGCGAGCTTGTTCAGTTTTTTCTCTCCTTTCACTCTCTGCTCATAGTGGTCAGTTCTAGTGCTGCTTGCATTCTTATTAAGGAATTCAAACTCTATCTACAAGAAATTGAAAGTAGTTTTTAATTATTCAATTATCTTGTTCAAAACACTATAGGTCACTAGAAAACTACCCTCTGTTTTAGTTAGCTATTCGAAGGTGAGGAAATTTAGCACCCCCACTGGTTTCAGTAAGTCTCAGCAGTGAAAACACAACCAATGCCACTTGTTTCCATAGAAGCAAGGGTATACAAACCAATTCCAAAAGCACTAGTAGCATTTGAATCAACAGTTGCAATACTAGTTTAAGATCCTTCAGTTGCAAATAGAATTCCTATTTGAAATCCATGACTTGTTCCAAATTGACCTTACCTCTTTCTTTTTGAGACTCAGTTGATAAGTGCTTAGTTGATAGGCGGATTACTCTTAGGTATACATGTCTTATTTTTCCTTTGCTGCTAGTGTTGGTGTTATGAAACCAGCTCACAAAAAGATAGAAAAGAGAGATCAACACCTTATAATTCAACCTCTTCGAGGGGGCAACCTCCTTTACATTACACAAATCAACAATTCTTGGATGATTCAAATGACAAAACATCCTTTTTATATATAGGAGTCTAAGGAGTCACAAAATAATCCGGCGGACCTAACAATAATAATATAAAGCCACAAAAATAACAATAGAGGGATTCTATGGGGCACAGTAATAAAAATATTGGGACAATAGGGGCACAACAGTATTAATAAGGGATACAACTACAATAGTAAAGGGGGAATCACTAGTATTATAGGGACCTAACATGCCCCTCTCCTTCAAAAAAAGTGTTGTCCTCAATGCTTGAGTAGTTTTAGATGCTTCTGTATAACATTTTGATCCTCCCATGTGGAATCTTCAGTAGATAAGTTATGAAACTAGCTCACAAAAAGATAGGAAAGAGAGATAAACGCCTTATAATTCAGCCTCTCCGAGGGGGAAACCTCCTTTACATTACACAAATGAACAATTCTTGGATGATTCAAATGACAAAACCTCCTTTCTATATATAGGAGTCTAAGGAGTCACAATATAACCCAGCCACCTAACAATAATATCAAAGCCACAAAAATAACAATAGAGGGATTTATGGGGCATAGTAATAAAAATATGGGGACAATAGGGGCACAACAATATTAATAAGGGATACAACTACAATAGTAATGGGGGAATCACTAGTATTATAGGGACCTAACGGTTGGATCTGTTGTTGGTGGTGCAGCTACTTCGACTGGTTCGACTGGATCAACTAGGTAATTTGGTGAAAGGTTATAAGCCCGGTCCAACCCTACTTCTTTTTTACCATTACCACATACACCACCTTTCGGTCTTAAAATTCCCACATATGAAAGTTTGGTACAACCAGCTGGGATTGTTGGGTGGCATGGTTGCACTGGGTAGCAAGACCATCTTTCATTAGTGAGGCAGTTTCAGTTGAATCTTGGGCACATACCGAAAATTTAATGTGGAGATGGGATACATGGGTTGCATGCAAGCTACATGTGCCCACCCGCAAGCTTTATATTTTCTATATTTAACTTTATGTTCCTTTATTTAACCACCTACAAGTTTTACTTTTCTATTTTTTATTTATTTTTTATTTTTTATTTTTTATTAATTTCTATGTCCAACAAGATGACATACAAAGGAGTTTCCTAGGGACAGGAACCCCAAATGACATTATCATGATATTTTACTCATTAAAAGAGATCATGATTTATGTAGCGATGCAGCGTAGTCTTGGCGGTGTGACGCTGAAAGACGTCTATGATCTACTGGAGAATTCATCATCGTCTGTAAGTGCTTTAATAATCACAACCTTCTTAACCATGTCAACAATTTTCAATGAATTTTTATTCAAAGATATTTGCAGCATGCTTTGTTGTAATCCATTTTTGTGTTTATGTAACAAATAGGTAGTAGAAGTGCACAGAAGACTATGAATCTGCTATTTGTTGCTCTTATAGGTGCAGGCTTAACATGAGTTGTTGCACCTATAACATGAGCTGACTCGGCTGTAGCTAGGATTTATGGTGGTGTCGTTTCCTTGAGTGCCTGTCGAGGCTTCAGACAAAGCTTAATTGGTCCCTTACTTTCAATAGCCCGTTGTCAAAGCAGTTCTATTACTACTGGAATGCTACTAGAAGGTACACTAGGAAAACCACTAGTTTTCTCAAGAAAGGATGTGGGTCATGTTTATGTGTGTTTTTATGTTGTTGAAACTCTTACCTTGTCTGCTTTAGCAACCTTTTTTTATGCCTATGCAGGATCTACTAGTGTGAAAGTGCTTAGGCAACTCAATCCATTGGTTCTGGATCCGAAAATGGCTCTTAATTAATAGGCTCCGACTTATCCAATTGGATATGGAATATAGAGGGTTGATGACTCTCGAACTACTTTAGGTGCTGCTTGCTAAGACTTAGTAGAAACTCAATTCACAGAATAATATACTTCCCCCACCTTTGCTTCCTATGCAGTCTCTCCCCTTACTCTTGCATATACCTTTGCTGCATCTTACTGGTAAATGGTCACTTATACTGGCTTTGATGCTTATGGATAAACTAGACCACTGACTGGATCATCAATTGGATCAACAAGATAAGATACTGATGGCGATTCTATTGCTTAAGCAACATAATATACAGGCTCTGATACTCCCAAATTTCTCAGAGAATTTATCTAATCTTCAGAATATCAATCTGCGCTACTGTAAAAGTTTGGAGGTGCTTCCAAATTCCATAGAGCATTTAAGGAAGCTCTAAGAGATCAATTTGATGTGTTGCAAGAGTTTGAAAGTTCTTCCAATTCTGGCACATTAACAGGTGCAAGGTAAACTTAAACGCAACAAATGGGACTCAAACTACTATGATTGGTACATTCACTTAAATTGGATAAACTAGATTTGTCATTGGTGAATCTGGAACTTTATCCTAAAAGTGCTTACTAAACACGACAAGGACTTGTTGCTTGCAACTCCCCTTGTTCAACTTAATAAAACTTAGAAATCTAAAATTTATATAGATAACTAATATTCTATTATTTGCAAATATTCATATATATATATATATATATATATATTATATAATATATATATATACATAGATAGATAGTAGATAGATAGATATATAATATATATATAAACTTAATAAAAATGGTAATGGTATTATATCAAATTGAAAGATTGTTATTTTAGTATAACTATTTGAAAACAATATAATTTAACATTCAAAGTATTGTGATCTTAAGCATATCATATATGTGGAAAGCTTGTAACCAAATATAAAACACAAACAATGGTTGAAACAAAAATACTAACGGAGAGGACACATAAACATATAGTTATCCTTAATTATAATATTATAATTATAATTATAATTATTTATATTTACATATATAGAAATCTCTATCAATTTAGTTATTTTTCAATGTTGAACAATAAATTTCATATATATTTAGAGTTGAGATGGAAGGAGCTTGAGAAACTCTTGCGATAGTTAGGGTTTCATTCTAGCTGCTCAATCTTTGCACCGTTTGCAGGGATGTTTGGCAGAAGATTTTTTGCAGATCTCTTCTGTAGACTGTTCAATGGTGAACCCTTTCGATTTGGTAAATAAATATGTTTCTTTTGTAGGTATGGATTTCAGTCAAGCTAGCTCTTGTATGATTTCGTACAACCCTATGTTGAAGTTTGGTTTTGGTCTTCCGGTGATAGAAGAAATTTCTTCCCTTAATGTTCTCGTGGATGAGGAAGCTTCCTACTATGAAAAATAATTTTCGTAGAATGACTTGGCTTATAGGTTTAATGGGTACTGGTCACGGCTAGTCAATCTACATAAATGGATCTCTGAGACATGGAAGCCAAGTTTTTATAGGTGAGTTGAATATTTACCCTATGGCACGAGGTTTCTTCACTGTGGCTTTTGATAAGATTGAGGACAAGAAGGATATCTATGAAGTTGGGCAATGGTTTTGGGGGAGTGTTGGCCTCTTCATGCCACCTTGAGCTCCCACTTTTGACTCGGTAACAACATTAATTTCTAAAGCTCCAATTTGGGTTAGGCTTCCAAACCTTCCCTTGCATTTCTGGAATCACATATCACTTTCCCCCATTGAGAATGTGCTGGAAAAACTCTATCATAGCTATCATGAAACAAAACAAAAAAAAATCAAGAATACTTATGTTCGCATTTGTGTGGAGATGGACTTCAATAAGTGTTTCCTTGCAGAGATTAATTTGATGGCTCCAAACTATGTTTGGGTCCAAAAGATTGACTATAAGAATATATTATTTTGGTGTAAAGCATGTTACGAAAAGGGGAATGCAATGAAAAATGCCCCAAGTATTCTTGGAATAGAAAAGACTGGAAAAAACCCCGAAGGCCCAAAAGGTGGGAAGGTGCACAAGGTGAACACTATAAGGTACTGAAAGAAGAAGAGCTTCAGGACAAGAAAGACCCAAAAGACAAAAAAGAAGCAGTCAAAGAAACTATAGTCACGACAACAAAATCTAAGCAAGAAAAATAGCTTGCCAATGTGGATCCTCCAGTCGCTAGTAAGGATTCCTCAAATGCAACATTAGTGGAAAAGTAGCAAACCCTTATGGAAAACAGATTCCTTCTGGAAACCACAAGGAATCTTGTTAAAAAAAGAATCTTTGGGTAGATTAGGCAGATAAGGAAGATTTCAAGAATAATTTCATGTAGTTTCCAAAGAATGATCCATCGTAATTCACACAAAATGTAAGTTAGATTTAAGTTGAGAAGAAAGAAAGAAAAAATTATCCATGAAAAAAAAGGAGTCAATCTAGATCAGAATAAAATTATAAATAAAAATAGAATGTAAATACCTTTGTATTTTAAGGTTTTTCTGGAAAACACCGACTTAAAAAAAAAACCTGAAATTTTTGTCATAGGAAATTTCTTTGAAAATTTAAATTAAACCTTTGTACTCAATGACAAACAAAAAAAAAAATATATATATATATATATATATATATATATATATATATATATATATATATATATATATATATAATATATATTATAGCTTTATAATCCAGAGTATATATATACTTTCTTAAAAGAATTGAAAAATTGTCATTTTATTTATATAAATTCCAGTCGAATACTATTCTTCATTCAAAAGCTTTTAAATACCAGATAGTGAAACATAGTTAAGCAAAGAAGTGCATGGAGTAAAGAGCATGTCTACTTATATGACACAACACAGATAGATCCTCAAATTATGAAACATCGCTTTCCATTTGTGTTACATCAACACGCTTTTTTCTATTTGGGTTTTTTCTATTTTATTCGCACATGTGAATTAAAATAATGTTTATTTTCATTAAATTTTTGTTTTTTAAAATCAAACTTAATTATATATATAGTTAGTCATAAAACCAGACTCCTTAATAAGTGGTTATATATATAAAATCAGTGTCCTGTTTTTTATACGTACAAATTAGAAATAGTCATAAAACCAGTTTTATATATATAATAGGGTGATATAAATATTATTAAAATCTTGATTAAAGCTAAAAGGACAAGGAAATATAGACATTATAGTATAAAAAATAGTTTGGAGAGTAAGATATAGAGAATAAAGGTAGTTAAAAAGTTTTGAAAATTAGTTTATATGAAAGTTATAACGGAAGAATGAAGAAAATAACAACATTTTGATAGATTAAAGTGTGAAATTATTTGAAACATCTCATGATATGAAGAACAAGTATAGAAATTAGAAGCAAGTCACACATGTTTCGAAGTGAAGTGGGAAGACAAGAACAAACCAAGGAGTTGTGGGTAGAAAGGTTATGCCGAGAATGTGGAAATAGGGAGGTAGAAACTAAGCAAGACTTTCCCTTATGTTATGTAGCATAATCACAAATGAAGGCCAAATAAAATTTGCATATAGGAGAAATAACCAACATTTGAAAAGTGTTTAGTGAGAGGTACAATGAGATTGGTTGAGAAAGTGATGCAAAGAAAGAGGCAAACACTTGAGAATAAACTAATGGTATGACTAAACTTTATGTAAAGTGGAGGGGAACAAATCTAATAGAGTCTACCAAGTCCATGTTTTGGGTACTAATATTCCACCAACATCTCTAGTTACTCATTCCAAACGGAAAAAACCCACAATTTTATTCAACTTTAAAAATGAACAAAATCACATCTTGTAGATGTTAACCACATAATTTCAATAAGCACAACCTCTGAACTTATGAGCATAAGAAAAGACAGAGAAAAAATTACATAAATATGTGAAGTTAAGTGTGATAGTAATCACTCAACTTCTCTCTTTTGTCTCTTTTTCTAGACCTTTTGTCGTCCCCCTAAGGTGGGGCCAATTGGAACCATTTCTAGTTCACTTTCAGTTATCTTCGGTGGGAGTTCTTTTTCTGAATTTGAACTTTCTGAAACATGAACTCTCTTTGTGTCCATAGTCATATCCTCTTTATGGGCCACCTTTTTTTGTTGTTATGGATCATGGATCACTTTTGATTCTGTACTATTTTGTTGGTGGGTTGCATTGCCATTTTGGACCTAAGCATCCCCTTCTTCTTCTTTTGGAGGTTTCTTTGTGATTTATTCTTCTTCTTCCCTTGTGAAATAGGGGTCAAAAGTCTTCCATCTATTTCTTTTACGGGCATGCCCCTTTTTCTTTTCTAGGTTCTTTTTCCTCTTAGGGCATGTATTCCGTAAGTATCATGTTTTGTAACAATATTGACATTTGAACATTGTATTTTCATAATCCAAAAGTTGTCCACTAAAAATTTTTATGTTTCAGCTAAATGTGGTTAAGTAGACCTTTACTTAGGTCAATTTCTACACATATTCTAGCAAAGATAAATATCACTTTCTTTGCTCTAAGGTGATCCATTTTCTTGAATGACCATAGAGTGCTCCCAATTTCCTCAAGAACCTAGTGAGGCTAGAAGGGAAGTGGAAGATTTTGTAGCCTTCACCCATACTAGAATTGTTGGGACCACCATTGTTGTGGTGTCAAAAATCTGGAAACCAAGGGGTAATGAAGAGCCTTGCATTTCCCCAAAACTAGGGTCCTTGTTTCAAAACTCTATCCACATCTTCCTGGGTATCAAATTTTACAATGAAGAATCCTATTGAACAAAGGTATGTGTCACATTTTTTGGTTCGTGTTGTGAAAACCCACTAATATAAAACATCAAACCTAGGCAAAAAACCATTGAATCTAGAGATCAATGCCCTAGATTGAAGAACATAAAAAAACTTGATTTACCTTTATTGGGTTTACCTTTATGGAAGGGGATTGTTGTTGGTGTTCAACAATATAAGGTCTAGGGTTGTGTTGTGGCAAATCAATTGGATTAGATCCCTTGCCTCATGTCTATTACAGGTCTATTTGGGCACAACACTCCCGACATTTAGATCAGTAATTTTAGGACTCATCAAACCCTAATTCAGTTGTTACATGCCCTAGAGAAGTCAACTCATTGAATGCCTCCTTCTATGAAGGTTTCATGAATTGAAGCCTTCTTGAAATGCCTCCTTGGGACACCTGCGCAGCTTAAGCCTTGAGACAGTGAACTGCAGAGTAGGCAGGCCCACTATGGCCTACAGTGCAGTGCACTTAGGACCCCTTTAGCCTATGCTGGGCGAGATTGAGTGAAATTTGCATAGGTTTTTGGGAATATTCCTTCATTCTAGATTATTCTGGAAGGTTCCCATATCTTATCTCCTCCTGTGAGCTTGAAATTGGATAGGCTAAGGTTCCATTAACCTCCTATCCTCTCATCCCTTGCTCCATGGAAACTAACTCCAAGCTTGGAAGGCCATTCAATACCATCATTTATGACAAAACCACCTCCATTTCCTATAAATCGAGCACTCATCATAGTGATCAAGGGGGCTAGAATCTGAATTTTGTAAGGAAATTTTGGTTGGTTTGAGGATTGAGCTTATCTTAAGCAATGTTTGCTGCTGGAGTGTTGTGCTTTTGATGTGGCGGGGGTTGAATTGAAGCTGGAGGAGTGGCATAGAATCGAACTCTATTGGATTATACTCTTCCTTCTACATTAATAAAGAGCTTATTCCTTTTCTCATATGATTGTTCATATATGTGATGATTATGTGTTTCAATGTCTTCAATTCCATTGTTTTATAGTCTATAGAGCATGTATACTTTGATCATTTCTTGTTTCTATTTCTCTTGATGCAGGTACCTTTTGAGCAGATATAGTTCAAGTGGGAGTGACGGGAGTGATTCAAAAGCGATTTAGGAAGCGAAGGCAACAAGTAAGTTCCTCCATCTCATCTATCTTCTATAAGAAAAGGTTAAACTACTTTCTTTCTGTTGTTCTAGGTGTAGTCACCCACCTAGGGAAAATGTGTTTATTCGTAGATACGAATTCCATGTAACAAATTAGTGACCATACTGGGGAATTGATTGTCATTCTTGGTGGCTTACCCTCATCATATCACACCCTAGTAGACTTTATTTGCTTTATTGATCTTATTTTAGTCTTCTTGAAGCATTTTAAGTCAAAAATTATGCTTGAATGTCCCTTGAATTGACTCTCTGGCACCAGTGCAACGTTTGTCCTGACACAGTGCGTTGCAGAGCAACCCCTGGCTTAGAGACAATGCATTGCAGCACACTGTCTCCCTCTCTAGCCTGCACTGATTCCTCTTAGGCTAAAAGCCCACCTTTGGTTTGATTTTTCCAAAGTTTCTTCTCTTTTTGTTTGCTGAAAGATCAATGATTCTTTTGGTTCTAAAATCAACTTGTATTTCTCTTCCTAGCCCTACTTTGGCCTTTATTGTTTAGTGTTTCTTAAATGTTTTCTTTATCATTATCAATTCATTGTCAAAGTTAGCTTATAGTCAATTAATCTTTTTTGAAAAGAAAGTGTCGTAAAGTATTCATTTCTTTCGAAAATGAATTGTCGTAAAGTCTTTGTTTCTTATAAAATGATTGATTGATTGTATGTGCATTAGTTTCCTTTTGTTCATCTCAACATTAAGGGAATTGAAAAGAAAAACTTGCATTGTGCAATTAGAGGTTTACGTGTGCTTATAGGAATAGTATAGGGAAACTGCATTATATGTGCTCTTTGCTCTTTAATTAAACATTTTGATTGCTCTATCCCTTGTAGTTAAGGTTTTCATTGTTCAAAATCAAATGAAAAGAATGTTTCTCATCATAGTTGCATTCTAGGAATTTTAAATACTTCACACTGTGAACCTAAAAGACAAACTCTTAATCAAGATCAACTTAAAAGTTATCTCAATTAACATAATGAATCAATGTCACCTGACGAATAACATTTAGAGGTTCTAGGCTAGAGACGTGTTCTGGCGTCGTAAAACATAGCAGCTATCGTTAATTGTCTATGATACATTCCAAGTGTGATACCTCATTCCATGTACATAAGTATATCATAGCTCATCCACGTACCTTAGGGTATATATGGAAGTGTTATAGTACGAAAAATATAGATGAATTCTCTCAATGTGCGGTTTCGCATTAGACAACGCTAACACGGATTGGGCCTCCATGTACCTTCAGGTATATATGGGAGGACTACATTAGATTGCTATCCATCCATAGGTGATTGATTCGACCACCTTGTATACTATGATACACCGAAAACAACATTTGGGGAGATTGCCTACATGTATGTTAAATCCTTGGTTTACTGAGGCGATATATTGAAGTTCACAGTTACTTGGTAATCCTTTTGCCTAGATTACCCCTATTTTGTTTTGTTATGTTATTTTGATTAAAATAAAATTAATTGACCATGGATAACATCCTCCACGTCACTTCTTAGTTGATCTTAGGTTCAGACATATGGCAACAACTTCGGAGTCCACCGATCAAGGAATTCCTTTGATGGGAATCCTAGTATTTTTCCTCCTTCTGGAAATATTAGTGCTCTCTATATGGCTACATTGTCCCTTCCGGGACTTACCATCAGCTTGCCAGTATGGTTGTCCTCAACCTCCATGGCCCCGCAACTGAATATTCCTACAAGTGGACAAAATCAACCTCTAGTTGATCCTAAAGTTGACCCTTTACCTTCTTTGTTAGTTGTTTCTTCCTCTTCACCTCGTGAAAGTATTGACACTAGTAACTAGGTGGATAAGAAGAAGAAGAAGAAAAAGAAAATTCAGCAGGGGGGAAACCAAGCAACCATTGCTTCGAATGCAACTTTTGATGAGAAATTGTCTGATAAGCCTAAAAAACTTCGATATCCTTGCACATTTTGTATGAGAGACCATCTTCTACAAAATTGCTCTGGTATTTCTCAGATTTCAGAGGAATGGTCTTCTCATTCACATCATCCTGTGTCATCAAATTTTGGAGATCATGCTGGTAACACATCATCTCAACTATTGGTAGTAAAGTTCATGGAAAGAAGGGTAAAGTTAAGTTTCTTTATAGATTATGTGAAAGAAATCACCCCATCCACCTTTGTCCCCATCTAGATGAAGCCCAAAAAGTGTTGGATAACTATCCCTCTTCTTCGCAACGACTTCCATCTGGTTACAGGAGACTCTCCCTTAATCCTTCACTAGTTGATGAAGTGACTAACCCAAATCAACCATCGGTCAAGCCCATTCTCTCTGAATGTGCATCCCATGAGTCTATACCCAACCAATCACAAGCCGAGGAAACAGTTGACTCGATTTCACCTTCAGTTAAGTGTACCTTTTCCATAGAGAGTGAGTGTGATACCGCTCAGGTTCTTTTTGTTTCTTCATATTGCAATGAGCTTGGAAGAAACCCTCCTATTCCATCAAGACAGGAGGAAAATCATCCCGTTCTCGTAACTCAAGGGGGCAATTATCTCGTTATTACAGTACCCCCTCCAAGTAGTTTAGTCACTTCCTTTGATTGGAAACGATTGGTAGGACATTGTCTTCCTTCTTATGTGCCCTTCCAGATCATAGTACAGGTTTATAATATTATTGTATTTGGCACTATTATAGATGAATATGCATCTATGAGTTTCCTTTCCTCCACTGCTTGGCAAGCTCTTGGTTCGCTGCCACTTGTGCCTCTTACCCAGAATCTGTTAGCTTTTAATAGAGGAACCAGTGAACCATTAGGGATCCTTCCTTAGTTTCCTATTACTTTGGGAGGAAGTTTTTTTTATCTCAATTTGATGGTAGTCCCGGGCCATTTATATTACAATTTACTTCTTGGGCATGACTATGTTTATGACATGGTAGCTATTATTTCAACACTCTTTCGAGTGATGTGTTTCCCGCATGAAGGAATAATTATCACCGTTGACCAACTTTCATTTCCCGATCCAAAATATGGCTTCTAGTCAGCCATATTCCCTAAATGGTCCTTTTGTCCCAAAGGTATCTTCCTCGCCATTGGTCAATTATGTGGCAACCCATTCCATGCCTGCATCAACTGATGATCAATTCTGTGATGTTGTGCATTATGTACTAGAGGAATTGGAACCAAATCTCTTCTAGAGAATTGTTCTCCCATCTAATGAGAACCTCTTGGAAGTCATGACCTCTTATGGGTCATGATCAAGGAATATGAGGATAGTTCCTAGTCTTGTGTCAACCTCATTAAAAAATGAAACAAGGAATATGAGGATAGTTCTTTTACTATGTCAACCTCATTAAAAAATGAAACAGGTCCCAGAGCATAGCTCCTTGTCTTGTGTTAAGCTCGTTAAAAAATTGAAACAAGGGGTCTAAGCAAAGTTCCTTCTCTTGTGTCAAGCTCATTAAAAAATTAAACAAGGTCCCATGGAGCAACGTTTTAATTCGAGTCTTTGATTATATCTCGTAAAATCCCAGTCGAGTCTTTCATTTGACCTCGTAAATGAACCTTCATTCCATCCACTTGATAGCCAGAAGTAGTCTACTTAGGTGAATGTAATGAAACTTGGGGGGCATGCACCTAGAATTGAGTCATCATGTTGGGGGCATGTAAACCAATCTCAAGCATAGTTTTTCGTTTCAAGCTTGTGTAAACATGAAATTGAATCCAAGCATAGTTCCCTATGGTTCAAGCTTGTGTAAAAATGAACCCATCACCATTTTAACCCTCGTGATTGCCATTCTATCAGCCTCTTCCATTAGATGAGCCTTGGTTTTTCTCCTTCCATCGTCACTATCTGCTTGGTCGATCATACGTTTTCACTTGGTTGTTTTACCCTTTTCGAGGAACAGTTGCAATGAGTGGTCTTATTAGCCATCCTCTTCATATAAATCAACATGTTTTGAGAAGTTCCAACATCATGGAACCAGTTGTTGTCCTAGACACCACTCATTCCTCTAAGTGGAGTCCTCTTTAAGCTCTTTTCAGACTCTAAATATGAAAATATTGTCAAGCACTTGTCCTTTCCAACTCGTAAATGGATTGGAAACGACATCTACTCAGTATAATTTTAACCCTTTTCTGGACTGAGATAGGTTATTTATGAAAAAGGAATAAGTTGATCGAACATGATCAATAGGTTCTCTCTTGTATTATTTTATGTTTTTTAATACTTGAGAGACAAACTTACGAAAAAGAACTTGTGGAGTTTTCTTTTTGTCCCTTTTCAAACACTCTAAACATGAAAAGGACCGAGTTCTCATTGTTGTTAAACTTGTTAAAACAACAAATAGCGACAAACTTGTCCATCATGACAAGACCAAGTTTCACCTTCGCTAGGCTCGTTAAAACATCACATAGCGATGGATTCACCCTAAGAGTGGAATTATACTACAAGAAAATGTTATCCTCGTCAAGCTTGGTAAAAAATAAAGAGGTACTAGTCAGCAATGACTGGGAAAAATGGGAAAAGGGATAAATCACTTTATGGTAGCAAGTCTCTCTTGAACATGACACTTTCACTTCATCTACATGACTATTTGGGTTTGGTTATCTGCTTGAAGGTTATCATACCTGTTATCACTCAGGTTGTCCCTAAGCTCCTGAAGGGATACGGCCGAGGTAACCACAAACCAATCTTTGGATTACAGGTTCTAGCCCACCTGTAATCAGAGAGGGCTCTCTCTTGATGATTTAGCTTTTTTTATTATGATTTTAGGCTAGTTATTGGGTTCAGTGGGTTTTGTTTTGGTTTGGATGGTGTTTGAATGGAAGGAAGATGCATTCGAGCAGAGAGGCAGGCATAGAGTGATAAGTTTCAAACCGTTCGGCATGGAGTCAAGGAGTAGGAACGTGGGTATGATCAAGAGGAATAAGGAGCAGGGTAGTTGCACATGAAACAACCTTCAAGCTAAAGAGATGGAGTGAAATGTAAGGAATGAGAGGCAATTAAGAATCTCTCAATCAGCTTAACAGAAGGAAAGAGGATGAGCTCTATCTAGGGGCAGTTAAGAATCCTGGGATAACTGTCACACATGGTGAATTAGGGCAAATATGAGCCAGATGGAATTCATATTTATGCCTAAAACATATGAAAACATAAAGAAACAACAGAAATTGAGCATAGGGTGCACTTAAACAAATTCTAAGTTATTATTTCTTTCTACTGCTTAGATAATGATATATGAATGGAAAGACAGAGGTAAGAAACACTTATTGAGTCATGTATCGGCACAAGAATTCCACAGTCACTCTTCAACCATTAAACATAGTACACAATTCATTCTCCAAGCTCGTAAGCAATCTTTGATTATAGAAATTATCAAATATACAATGCGAGTCTCTGCTCAAGAAAAACATCTAACCAACAAAAACCAACCCCCATTACATTGTTCAGGGTCCTCTTTATAGGTAAAATATCCAAAAGTATTTATTACAGCTGACCTAAACAGGTCTGTAGGAAAACTTTTTAAACCTAAACTTGTCTTGGAATTGAATGCGAGTAAATATCCTTTGGGCTGCGCCAGAGGCAGCTAGATCAAAATCAGTTAATACGGTGTCTTTGGTGACCTGGTGTAGTGGTTCTACAATAATTGTGCTTTGAGTTCTGGTCCATTGATCTCATGTGAGTTTTCATGTGCAGTCATTGTGATGATGAGCTTTGAATGGTTCCTTAACTGCTTCATGTCTTTCAAGGTTTTCTTTTAATGTTTCATTCGCCTCGAGCCCTGAGAAGATCTTCACTAATACACTTCGCCGCAACACTGATACTCTTTGACATGGTTTTTGGCTTTACATTTGCTTTGATAGTCTTCAATGCCTGAACCGGGTCCCTCTCTTTCTTTTGATACGCTAAAATTTACAAAATCGGGCCTTTTCTGCCCTTTTCGGCGCAAAAATGGCTAAGGAATCAAAAGATTCCCTAAAGATTCGCCAATATGGCCTATTTCCCGTAGCGATGCGCGATTAGCTCTAGGCACTAATCGCGCATCGAAAAATCCCTCAGAATTTGAATCCGAGCCTCCTAAGATGCATTTTCGCACTTGCGAGCCTTTCTTTAGCGGGTGACGTCACCATGACATCAGCGGTGGGTCCTGGTACATCGGATGACATCAGCGGGGTGACGTGGTAGGGTGACGTGGCAGGATGCTACATGGTGCGGTGCCTTATATGTTTCTGCGATGTGATAGCGGTAACTGAAATGCTACGATCTGCGATGAATTTGCAGTGAAACCTGTCTTAATGATAAATCATTTTTTAAACGAAATATATGAGTGAATGAAGGCATGTGGCGAGGAAGTATTTGTGATGCGATATGTTCTCTTGATGCTATGGTAATGTCGCATCGGAGCAAAGGGAAGAGGCATGCATTTTGGAAACGTGACTCTTGCGACCGCCGATTGCCAATCTTGCGATATCGCATCGGCTAAGAGGGGAGGGGGAATATATATGTGACATATAGTATTTGTGATATGCCAATTGCAAAATGGCATCAGCGGGACATCCATCGGGGAGAAACAACAACGAACCACATTACCTTTGCGACCTCCGACTGCGATAATCGCGTCGAAGGGGGATCCAAAGGGATCGAGAGAATGTTACGGCAGTCGGCAAGGGTTATTGTGATCGGAGGAAGGGTATGTATGCTTTTGCAGAGCATTTGAGGCCTCGGACGAGGTCCGATAACCAAAAAAGAGGAATTTTATTCTTAGGAAGGAGTCCATTACATTGGAAGATGGTTTTAAAGGGGAAAAATGAGGGTTGTTGCTATGTTTCAGGCAAGCTTAGCAATTCCCAAGGAATACTTATGGTTATTTTTCAACCAAGGGGAGGGGATAAGTATGTAGGGGAGTTATTAACATAGTTCTAGTAGGGGATGGGGAGATAGATAGAGCTATATAGTAAGTTAGTAGTTAATATGACCATGATGAGAAAGCGCTAAGTGGGTGAATCTTAGGCTATTAAGGGAAACAATGATCCATAAAGGGAGTATGAGTATTCCTTAGGTAAAGCAGATCTTTATAAAGGTGAATGATATGGAAAATGATGAAACTAAGAGGTATCAAGCAGATCTTTATCTCTTCAGGGAGATTAGTGAGTGTCTTGGGGAATAAGGAAGAAGGGGGAAATTAGTCATGCCTCGCTTGAAATCCTTCAAATGAAAACTGCCTGATGATTGTGACTTGAACATATATGACACATGAAAACATGAAATTGGTCACACATCAACATTCTGCAACCTCAAAGCTACCTACCCAACCTACTTGCCTAGCATTTTTTCTTCCCTTTTTTTTTGTTTCGGTGCACTTAGACTTGCAGACCCAACTTTTCAACTTTTTCTTATTCGGTCCTCCTATCTACATCTATACTTATTTCATCCGGGGCTCAGACCAAGCTGTTGAGCACCCTTGCTTCTATACCTGTCTAAGAATCTGCCAAGATTAAGCTGTTTGGACAGATATTCATTCTCTATATTCTAAAACAGGAAATTGAAACCTAGGGAGACCAAGATTAAAC